>JBCAUA010259006.1:0-20163 GCA_038406235.1 Peronia verruculata | reverse complement strand
ATGACTAAGGAATCTAAAGGTGTAAACATTGTCTACACGGTAGCGTCCATTAAGTCAGAAAAAAAATCAGAATTTGCAATTTGAGATGAAACAGTGTAGTGGCTTTGCTCAAACTTTTACTGCAAAGGGCAGTAGATGAACTTTGAAAAAGAGGTAAACTGAAGAAAAAGTGGAGTGACAGTATCCCAGAATGGACCAGAAAAAACGTTTACAGAGACCCCAGCAAGGGAGAGAGGAGGCCAATGCTTAGATTGTTGGGAGAGGTCTGGACCACTCAGATGAGTGAAAGGCTATGAAAATAAATAGAATGTGACCCAACATTTTTTTAAATTAAATAATTTATTTAATTAAATTGAGATATGCAGATCCAAACCTTGGCTTGTGTAAAACGATATGTTTTGTCATGTGAAGTCACTTTCTTTGCTGATTGATGTAATTTTGAAATAGGTCAACATGTGGGAAGCTACTTAATTAGGCCATTTATGGAATTGAAATGTACTTTATAATGATGCTTGCTGTCACATTAAGCCATCCCATTACCTTGATGATTTAGTGTGAAAATAGTGCTAAGCTTTTGTTACGGGATTCCTGTCATGTCAGGAAAATCAAATGTATGGTGAAAGAGAAATACAGTAGTTGCTGAGACAGCAAACCTACCCCCACACAGTCAGAATCATTAGCTGTGTCAACAAAAAGTAACTTTACAGTATCATGATCTTCAAAGTTGAAATATCCAGGGAGAAACATGATCTTCGATGCTGTGAAGTTATTTCACAGGATTACTGGGCGTGATAAGATCACATCACTGACGTTCAGTATGAGTTAGATCTAATGTGTCGGAGAGGAGAATAGGAGTGAGTTATAGCAAGAAAATAAAAGAATGGAGAATATCAAAAGAGTGCAAAATCCTTGTCCTCATTCAAGTTTTACAGTTGGTGATGGTAACATCTCAATGTTTTATCTTATCTGGGATAAAACTGAACAAGTAAAGACAAGTGGACAGTGAAGGGGAAATACATAGAGGGTAGATTCATTGCTGAGAGGCAGTTTCTTGGAGCAGAACGTGGCAAAATGAACATAAATTGCACAGAAATCTTACATGACGACAAATCAGCTAGTACTGCACTGTACCACCAGAATGATTTTAGATATTGAAAATACATGTGGTTTTGCCAAATCTTTGTCTGTATAGATCAACTTTGAACTTATCATGCTTTAAATTATCCACACCCCCCACCCCCTTTTTTTTTAATCTGTGTGTGTGTGAGGGCTATTCTGTTCTAAGTCCTGGGATATCTTCATTTCATAAATTAACTGATATGTTTTCTAGTAACTGTAACCAGATATGCTGAGCCAAACACATATTAAAAAAAAAAAAAGGACAAAAAATGATGATGGACTTCATTACCATAATTTATTGGGCAATCCTTTTTTCATTTAGTAGTAATGATATGGGAAGTTATTTATATTCCCAATGACTGGGGTTGCTGTCAGCTAGGTCATTGATACATGTGGTGTGAGAGTGGACAGTACTGGTTTTTTCCGGCTAAGCGAAAAGTGATGCATAAACACTATTTCTGACAACCTTGTTGCTGAGCTGCTATATCAGCATATTTGTCCAGAAAACCATAACAAAGTGTCAGATATATTAGCATTGGTGATCTAATTTGGACATATCCTTTCCTGTACACTCTCATTAATCCCTAATGGACTGCTTTAATGTATGGCAAGCTGTCCAAATAGCAGAGTGATGATAGTCAAGTATGTAATTTATTATCATGTGTTTGTAGTACTCGGGTCAAAATTGTTGCAATTGTTTATCACATAGAGAAATCTGTCCTCTCTGTGTATGAAAGTAATGTTTGATATATTGGAAGTAAGACAGGAGGCATTTACTGCTGAGCAGGAAGGAAAACATGCTGACTCCTTGGGTCAAGTTACTTAGCAGAAAATAGATTGGAAAGTTGATTAACCTCCTCATTGCAACAAGTTTTTTATTCCCCGATATAACACCGATTTAGACTTGTTTGGTTAGCTATTGCATCAGTGCACCAGGCTTTTTGAGGGTGACATCATCATACAGGCTTGATAGGGGTAGAGCTAGACCTTGGATTTAAATTTGCTGGAATCGCTCCTGTATTCAGTGCTTTCCCCTTAGTTCCTCTACAATAGTCTAATAGGCCTAGATTAAGATCTAAATGTATATCTGTTGGGACAAGGGGCCAAGCTTGATTATCATTACTACTTGATCTCAGTGTCTCAGAGCCCAACTCTGGCTCACTCACATACTCTGTCCCAGAACATCATATTCATCACCTTCACCCTCCTTTGGCATGACACTGCAATACCCATTGCCATGACGTACCTGGTCATACAGGGGTTTATGTGATTTATTGTAGACAATCATAAAAAAAAATAAATGAGGTATTTTGGGATCGGTCACATGACCAAAGAAATATCACTCACTTGTGGCTTTGTTTGTATGATGTGACATGTCAGAATGCTTGCCATTTGTCAAAACTTGTTTGTCATGCACAGTGCATGTACATAAGTCACCATGTGAGTAAAAATTTCTCGGCCATGTGAATGATCTGGAAAACCTCATTGCTTATAGCCAGTACTGAATAAGAAAAGTACCATATAAATCTAAATGCTCTCTTTTCTTCGTCTTCTTCTTCTTATTATTATCATTATTAATATAGTTATTATTGTTATCATTTTTATTGCTTTTTGCTTACCCTAATATAAATTGTTGTACATCATGATGCACAATTTTAATCCTGATGTCCATTAGTACCCTGTGTAGCAGTACTGTGCTGATGCATCATTAGCCCAATTATGGCATGGACGAATAAAATATCCATTATTTGGAAAGCATTCTGACAGTTTGTCTGTATTATTGTGTGTTTTCAGATTCACCTCCACCTTGGTGCACATTAGAAATCGACACAGTAATGTGGTGGAGACCATGGCACAGGTAAGTCAGATGGACAGTTCTCTGCTCGACTCCATCTTAAACATTGCATGCCTGAACACAGGAACACTTGTCTGCTAGTAATCACATCCCTTGTGCTCTTTCTTCAAAGAAATCGGTATCCATCCATAAATTAACAAGCTTCACATTATTCTGTAATACTGCGGGTCATCAGGACATATCTGGAAAATGCTTGTTTTTACAACTACCCCACCCCCTCCCCCTTAACCTCTCCCCATCTCTAGTGGTCTTTGATGTAGGTTTGGGTCCTGTAAAGGTTGGTTCCTGTCCACTGTTCAGTTGTGTCCAGCCTCTTATTCTTCTGTCGTCCCCTTTTTGTCCTTTCCATTTTCATGTTAACATAAGCAAGTAGGCAAAGCATTCAGTATCTAGCTTAAGAGAGTCAAAGCAATGAAGATAGACCTATTTGGTAAACAAGGAAAATGAGCAAGATTAAAGTAAAATATAATTTTTTCAGTTTAGTGGTAAAGTTTTTTTTTTTAAGTTTAACCCTAGCAGGGTGAAGGAACTGATTGGCTGAAAGATTCACTGCATATATCTTTTTTTGTTTAATGAATTTTTTAAACGTTTTGCAAGTCAATACAAAGATCCTCATCTTCTGTTATCAAACAAAGATCCTCATCCTCTGTTATCATTCCTTATGGATATCAGTCATTAAGTTGTCATTTTGTTTAACATCAATAACTGTCATTATGGAAATATGGACATTGTGGCAGATTCAGTCTGACATTTTTTTTGGTTAATAATGTTGTATTTTGACCTATCCAGGGAGTGATGGAGCTGAAAGACTCCCATGGCATCGATACCAACACAGAGAACAGAATTCAATACTTCCTCGACCGCTTCTACATGTCCAGGATCAGTATACGAATGTTGATCAACCAGCACAGTGAGTGGGCAACTGATATTGTTACATAGGCCACAGGCTCTACTGACTTGGGTTCCCCTTTTTTTGTGTATCGCACTCTAATCCACTAGTTCTGGTAGTGTTTTGTCATTCAACAGTTTTTTAAAGTTTGTCAGTACTTAGAACCAAAAAAATCAAAAGCCCATTCTTTAAATGTACAAATATTATGTCAGAAGCAGTGTTTGGCAATCTGTACTTGTGGGATACATTAATCCTGATAATGTGGTGAGAATTGGATCTTTACTCCCAGAAAGAGAATGTGCTGAATATGGACAGCAGGCCTTCTTAATTAACTCTCGTTTACCAGAAGATTGTGAAAGTTACTTTACCTAGGTTAACTTTCGATTTCACATAATGGCACAGCCACCCTTGAGATCTGGTTTGCAGTCACATCTGATCCTGTCCCAGTCACTGTTTCTGGATTTCTTAATGCTTGGGAAAGATTTGCGTGTTGATCAAGGCTAATGGAGCACAGCGGCTCTCTCATGTTTTCCAATTCTCAAGTGTGTTATAGAAGGGTACAGCAATTTTTGGTCAAGGGTTACATGCATGAGTAGTATTGGAAAGTGGTGCATTGTCCAAGCAAGTTCTATGGAGATGCAGTGATATAACGATTTACAAGTGATCAGTTTAATATTCTTGTTTACAATTTCAGCGCTTCTGTTTGGCAAGAAAGAAAAGAACAATGACCCCAGGCATATAGGCTGCATAGACCCTAACTGTAACGTCTCTATAGTTGTGCAAGGTAAGATAACACACGACCGACTGTGACTGTAGACAGTATTACAAACTATGTGTTTATGTGTGTAACATGGTCCCATAGCCTAATGTGTATAGTTTCATGAATCAGTTGGCATTAACTATCAAAAATGGGTTTCTTACCTTACAGAAACAAGCTGCAGTGCATTTCCTTGTTGATATTTTGATCTGGAGGAAGTAAGTACTCAGATGAAATAAATGAGCTGTAGATATTCTTTCAGAAAGCTTTCAAAAGGACATTTTTTATTCTTGCCATCTAATCCTTCCTTAGCTAATCCTTCCTTATATTCATTGATATCAAAGCTCTGTTTGGTCTTTTTGTGTTCGTTAGCTTTCTTTATGATGTTAATATTGTTCTTGTTATTTTAGTTTTCAATTCTTGATGTATATTTGATTTCCCTTATCAGTTTTCACCTCTCAGGAACATTATTTTCATGAATAAATTTCTGTGTCTTCTATGTTCAATACTGTTTGACCTGTTTTATTATTTTTATCAAGGATTTTATGAGACTAGCGGTGTGTTGTATGGTCTGTACTTCCACTTGAGGCAATAGACAAGAAAGAAAACAACCATGCAAGTTTTTTCTTAACCTATATTGTTCATTTGAAAAATTCAGCTTCCTAGTTTGACAGTTGTCTGTGGAGTGCAAGTGTTCTCATGAAACTATTGCAAGATATTTTACCTTTTATTTTTTGTTCTCAACAGATGCTTATGAGAATGCTAGGTTCCTGTGTGAGCAGTATTACCTGGCAGCCCCAGAGTTGCAGATTATCTCCAGGAACAATGCAGGTATTTTTGCAATTTGTGCCGAAAAAAGATTTGATTTGTCTAAGAATGAGCTTTATACGAGGAGCAAGATTACATGTAAGGAAGTGAACTTTTGCCATTTTAATTTTTGCTTCAATAAAATCATGGTTAACTCAGAATTTTCCAATGTTTATATATAATTGTCTTGAATTAGACAGAAGTTTGGGTAGATTTTATACTTCAGAACTCTGTGAAGGGAATCAAATATGAATTGAGCTTCATTATGTAATAATAATTTGTCATTGCTCCCTGTCACCAGACCATGTCATAATTGTAGCAGAATTTTCATTTAGCTCTAGCTCCAAATCATGAAAAATGAGGCATGCAGTGCACACGGAAGGATAATTTGTTTTATTAATTACAGTATATTGTAATGTCCTAAACAGGAATGGGACACTTCCTACATCATGACAGCGCTTTTTTATGTTAAACTGGGGAAACACATTAGTTTTGTTTATTTTTCCCGACAGTGACCGAGAGTGAGACAGATCCTATCCAGATTGTGTACGTGCCATCCCATTTGTACCACATGCTGTTTGAACTGTTTAAGGTAAGTCTCTGCTCAGGCAGAGAGGAGAATTGTCCAGGTTGGCTGTGTGTGTAGTGTGGCTCTTGATTGATGACAGGAAGTGCTCTTGTTTGGCAGGTTCTGTCTCCAGCAGTTGGTCTGTGGTCTTCCTCAGCCAGGCAGTCGTTGTAAAGTTTTAACTCTGATGGGTGCTTTGATCACTCTCTGCAATATAAATTATAGTTACATCAGCAAAGAAATGTTGAAAATTTACAAAGCGAGAGAGAAGAAGAATTTTGCTCATGAGGGCTAAGTGGAAATGCATAATTACAACTGAAACCGAGTAGAATTTACTTTCTTGGAATATGTAACAATTTTCTTCTGGCATTTTGAAATAGTTTTTGGCATAAATTTTAGCAATGTGAAAAATGCATTTGCAAAGAAAAAAAAGTAAGCGAGTGGTTTCGTCTTAGTAACAACAACAAAATAGTTAAGTAAAGCTTGAGCAGTTGAGGATGTGAAATTGCATCCCCAACCTTGGTCCATATGTCGACTGGCTGGCTGAGGAAACTCATGTTAACTTTGTCATATGCTGACATTTGCATGAGCTCATGCTGATGTTTAAGTCGCTATACCAGATGCAGAACTGTCTTACCCACCACTAAGCCTTGTCCATTTAACATCCATACCAGCTTCCTTACGACCCTGAGGAAAATCTGATGCAATCCCATCCTCAAACCACCAGGCAGCGTTGTACATCTCCCTATTTGGAACAGGTTCAGTTCACAAAGGGTAAAGATGGTTGGTAAGACAATATAATCATTTCTCACTTCATAAAACACAAAGACTTGGCACCATTTTTTCAATCCTTTCATGAAATGTTGATGTCTTGATATCATCTGGATTACTCAAGAACAAGAACAGGGATGTGTCCGACAGAAGCCATTGTTCTATGTTTTGCATGTCCATACAGAATGAAGCTTTTATATATTTTATCATTATAATCCCAAGAATTTGACAACAGCTTGTAAAGGATGGCTGCAGAAAGCAAGCTATTTCACTTTCTCATTTTGATAAAAGTATCTAATTGTAAAAGTAGATTCATCAGTGTAAAACCATTTTTTAAATTATTTTTTACTTTAAATAACACCAGATGGTTTTTAATGTAGATCTACAGCATTTTTCTAGGACAATGCCTCTTGAAGAAAGAAAACTGCATGATTCACATACCATACTCAAAAGTATTTGAGTTACATCTATATATTGACAATTTAGTGTAGACTTTTGTCATAGGCCAAAGGAAAAGGTGGTGCATTGCAGAGTCTTACACTGAACCACTGGAATGATAGTGTTTCAGTAGAACATAATATGGAGTCAGAATTAGACACAGTTTGGTTAAATCTATGATATGTGTTGAAATATCTTTCCCAGAAGATTAATAGCTTGTGGGAACATGGGAGTTGCAAATTCAACCTGGCTGAACACACAAGACTGTCTTTTTGCTTGCTCATGTCTTTGTTTGGATCTATTTGCTCTAACACACAATTTTGTCCATGTTTTTCACAGGTGGATCAGTCTCGCTGTTTTCAGAGGGTTATCAGATACTTTCTCAAATTGGTTGTTATCCCTCCCATGTCCTAGCAACTCCCATTTTGTTTTTTGTTTGATTGTTGTTTTTGAGTTTTCAGCTAGATCTGACCATGAATGAGAGCTTGATTGTAAGTAGATGAGATCATTGCTTCAGCAAACTGAAGCAAAATAGTGCAGCTTATTTTCTCTATAACCCACCGAATTATGTTAGTAGGGCTTCCAGAAAAAGGGTAACTTGTGAGTGTTGTAAAACTTTTAGAAAAAATCTAAAGGAGACAATGGTGAATGAAGATAGTCAGTCATCCTTCATGGGTATGACTTGAGAAAGAGCCATGGAGAAACTTCAGCCTCTCCAAATATAGACCTGTAGTCAGCCTTATAGAAACCTTTCTCTGCCTTACATGGCATTGTTTCATCTTTCTCCCCCAGAATGCCATGAGAGCAGCCACAGAGTACCACATTCAAGAAGACCAAATTCCTCCCCTTAGTGTAATGATTGTCAAGGGGCAAGAGGATTTGTCTATCAAGGTAAGTCTGCAGCACTGTGTGTCAATTTGACATGGCTGTTTTGAAGACTATCATGTTCTTAAATGGATGAAAAATTGCTGTGAGGTGTCTTACAATTTTGAAAAAACGATGTTACTAATTGACATATTGTTACAGTCAGGATAAAATATTTAAATGTAATTTGAGCAGTTTTGTAGGAGCAATGAAAAAAAAAAAGTGATTCTGGGTTTGTCTATTAGACAACTTGTGTGCCAAGAGAAGTGAAAACCTGATCACACAGTCGTGTGTTGTTTTTGTAGAGAATTTTCAGGAACATTTTCAAGCAGCAGTAGATTAGATGGATTTAGGTACTGAAAAACCTCTACTCGTATAATGCAGAGTTTAGTGGTTTTTCTTGGGATACTTAGCTTTATTGCTGTTTAGACACTGTCTCTAAAAATGAATCCTACAAGGATTGAAAAACTAACAGAACAAAGCTCTCTTTATTGTTCAACTAAAATATCAAATATTTCTGTAAAAATTTGTTACAAAGCAGAGAGATGAACAACATTGACAGTTAGTACCTTGAACCTCAATGTTCTCAAAATTTAGATTTCTGTGATGCTTTCCTCATTAACACTTTACGATTTTTTTGTATATCATTAAAGAGGTGATGAGGATGGCAGAATCTTTTAATCAAACTGAGACGGAATATTTTGAAGCAGTTCCACATTGTAACTGTTAAATAATTGTATTATGGTGATGAAAGCCCCTCCTCTATACAATTTGTTGTCTTCCTCAACTTTTTATTCATATTTATAGATGAACAAGGCATTCCTTGAGATTGTCTTTACCAACATTTTTTGTAATGTTTTAAAAAGAAAATGTTCATTAATTAGTCCTAAGGAGGATCATTTAGGATAGCCAAACTAGGAGAACACAATGAGAAGCAGACAAAAAGAGGACAGTGGCTAAGAAATTCCCTACTGCCTTTGGGCATGATTTCAAACATCAGGTCAAGATAGCTATGATGCAGGGATGAAGGTCTGAGTCAAATCACACATCAATGTCATGGTTTGTTTTCCATTTCTCTGATCATGTGTTTGTTTGTTTCTGTCCTGTGCTCAGATCTCAGACCAGGGAGGTGGCATCCCACGCTCCAAGTTAGACTTGTTGTTCCAGTACATGTACAGCACTGCCCCTCAGCCGGCCCGCTCGGACATTGCTAGTGCTCCGCTGGCAGGCTATGGCTATGGCTTGCCGCTGTCAAGACTCTACGCCAGATATTTTCAAGGAGATATCGTCTTGAACTCCTATGAGGGATATGGAACAGATGCTATCATTTACTTGAAGGTGAGAGAGCTTTGTCCATTGTGGGCAGTATTGCTGTAAGGTGTGGTAGGTGTTTTGTCAGATGATACTTGCTAAATGTTCAATTGTATTTGTAGAGCTCTGATATTGTGATTGAGTACATATGAGAGTTCTGCAGTAGAGATGTGTTATATAGTACCCATTCGGTTGATGGTTATAAATGTGGAGATGTCAGGTTATTCTGGTAAAAAATTGTTGGTGTCATTAGAAAAATATTTTTTACTTGAGTGAAAAATTAATTGAGCTATGACCCTTCTGCACTGAGATAAAGTAGGTGAGAAAAATTGAATTTAGGTCAAATTTTGACATCACTAGGTTATATTCAGCCATTGTAGATTAATATTTTTGCCTTGATGGACAATACCTGGATGAGAGAAATGGTAAAGAGAGGGCACAGTTTCCAGTTTTACAAATATCTGAAGGATAAAACATGTCTTTTGGCACTATTTTAAAAATAATTTTCCTGCCATATGTGATCTTATAATCTTGAAATGTCAGAAACTTACAGGTAGGTTCAATAACACACTTATCATTTCTGATGTCAGTGCATCCATAAAGTAGTTGTGATATCTCCAAAATGAATTTTGCATGTTACCATCCAAAATCTATGACCTTATGGAACAAAAATAAATGGGGGGGGGAACCTGTCCTGATGTATGAAAATGAGCCACAGATTTACACAAGTACTGATATGCCAAATAGATCACTAAGTACACCAGGCGCTTGCATTCAATGTGCAAAAAGGAATTTTCAAAATATGTTCATAACATTTTGAGATTTTAAGGATGTAGGTTTTTGTTATTAAATCCGACATGGTCACTGCTAATTATGCAGTATTGATAATATTTTGTTGTTTCATGTCAGTAAGGGTATAGTTGACTCATTACACCCCCCTCACCCCACAAATTGAAATAAGCCATATTATTATCTACAGTTTCTGAATTTTCACCCTTACCCCCCTCTTTTCTCCTATGATTCCTATGGTCATTGAACTCCCCAATTTTCTGCACAAAGTCCCCTTTCCCATCCAACTCATTTCCCCCGGTCAGGTAACAGATAGACCCTGATGGTTTGTATTACATATAAACTGTCGACTTTGAACAAAGGGCTTGTCTGTCACTGCTTACTGTCCACTGGAAAATAAAATGCTGACATGAATGAGACATATAATTCAGCTTTATGTTTCTGCAAATAACTTATTTCATTGTTCACTCTAATCTCTTTTAGGTTTTGTCTAATGAGGCGAACGAGATGCTGCCAGTCTACAACAAGACTGCCTCGAAAGTGTACCACACTGACATCCCTGTCAACGATTGGTCTTCACCTTGGATGACCAACCAGCGCTCCTTCAGCTCCTTGTCTAAAGTTCGCCCCTGCTAGTCCTTGGAGTGGGACGACATTCAGTCTTTCACAGACACCCCCATCGTCAATCATAATCACTCCAGAAATGTTGTCTCTGGCCAGGCCAGGTTGTACTTCCCAGATCGGGTCTTGTCCGGTTCATCCAGTCCAGGTTTAGGGAAGTCAGGCGTGAGTTTGATAGAGCAGTTTTTCTTTTCATTGGGTTCGCTGTACAGGTATAAGAACTAGAACATTGCATGCTCTGTCAATCTTTGGAATTGTCTTTGTGTAATCCTGGAATTGTATATTGTCAGTGCTATATGATAATCTCCTAAGCCATCTTAAGCACTTTTGAGATTTTGAGAGAAAACTGTTTATAGCATAAGCCTTTTAAATGTGTAAGGCATGATGATTTTATTAGATTGAGACATAATTCAGTGGGCTTATTTTTTGTCTATTTTTGGGTAAGATTGTCCTGCTCAGGAAGGTCATGGAACAGCTGATGTATGTCGGGCATAAGTTCGACTTAATGCCATTATCATAGACCACTGACGATATTCACTGTGAGTCTGGCTGAGGAGTGCGGAGGAGAGACAGAGGGAAAAGAAACAGGAGAATCCACTGGTTTGGTTCTGATGTATCAAAAAAATAGTATAAATGAGCTGATGTGGACATATATTTTCCAGGTTTTAATAAAAATTCAGTTCCTGGTTGGTCGTTTTGAATGTTTTGAATTGAATATGATTATTGTTCTGCTTTGTTCTGGTGTTCAAAACTAGGAACACTTTTTAAAAAATGATGAAACTGAAATATGGAATATAATTTTCTTCATTCATTGTTGATTGTCATTGTGAGAAGGCGGGCATTCTTGGCAATGCTGCTTATATCATCATTTTTTCTTTTTCACAAAGGACATGTTTCATTCACGCGCTTATGTTTCTTTCAAACATTTTGTTTTTTGGAAAGCTGAATGCCGTTGCTGAATTATTGTTTTGGGCATCACCAGTAACATGGAAATTGATAGACATAAATAGTAAACTACCCAGAACAGTTTAGAGCCTAGAAATTTTCTCTAACTGTTCCCACCCCAAGGGCCAGCAGTGCCAAAGAGAGCGAAGGTCACAGTTCCATGTTAGAAACACACACAAAACAGTTTGCCTTTGAAACCTCCGAACTCTGTGCTTTGTCCTCGAGTGATGGTGTCTCTTTAAATTTCTTCGACCATTCTGATCATAATCATGGAAATACTCTATTTCTTTCCTTTCTCTTTTAAATTTTTTTAATTTTTTTATTTTATTTTCTGAAATTTTTATGCATTTTAAGCATCAGTTGGTGATACTACTGAATAGATGATTTCAAGTCAATGAGTACACTTTATATAGTAGAAGATTGGGAAAACATTACAGGCATTGCTGTTTTCTTTTGTTCTTCCCATCAATCTTTCTTTGATAATTTGAAAAGACCAACAGACTCACCGTCTCCACAGACAACATTCATACCTAGAGGTTCACACTTTGATTCAATGAGGTGAGATAACAATGGGCAAATTATCAGTCAGTTATCAGAGTATGCATTCCATTTTTTTTCCCCCCCTTCTTCTTTAGTTTAGAGAGGATGTGAAAAATGGCAAATGACATGGATTTTTTCAGTTTGATATTTAAAAAAAAAAAAAAAAAGGAAGATACTATAGTCATTCATTAACACTTTTCATGCCAAGCACATTATTAAACTTTTCTGAAATCGTAAAAACACACCAAGTGATGAAAATATCTGTTTCAGGGACTTCCATACTTGTATCTCTTGAGGGAAAATATTAGAATCTTCTCTAACTGTTTTTCTATCTGAAGTTTACAGACACCATGAATAGTCTTTAAATGTGTCCTAATGTCTTGGCAGGGAAAGTGTTAATATTGGAATGAAGAATTGGAGAACAGGAGAGTCTTTGCATTAACACACATTCAGTTTATGTTGTAATTGTGAATGCTTTGGTACAGGATTTAGCACAATATTTGTAATATTAATTGTGTGTGCGTGTGTTTTTTTTTTGTTGTTTTTCCTGCACTACTGTACCGCTAGTGATCATGCACAGCAGCCTGGGTAACTTATTACTCAAACTTATCTTACTTCACGTGATTGTGATTGTCCTTGTTGCAGACATCTAAATGTCATGGTGTCTAGAGCTGTTTGTGCCAACCACTTGAAGAGCTAAAGGATAAGAAATATTTTAATGATCAGTTCCAATTTGATTGAGCCTGATTTGTGTCATCAGTCACACTGACATTTCCCATTTTTTTGGTCATGATTTGTGTCCAAATTATTCAGCTAGTCAGTCACTGTAAGGATGAGGCACATATGTGTAGCAGTATTGTGCTTTTTGAATGTATGTACAGTATGCAAGTGCACATTTTTACAGATATATGTGTGTACTTATGCACTTGTGGTTGTTGGTGCATGAAGATGTGCATGTTTTATTACATCTGTGACATTTTCCAGCAAACTGTTTGTGTGTCCCTCTGTTGCCATTTTCTGTACTTGTACTATCAGAGAGCAGGCCAGAATCAAGTAAGAACTTGATTCTTCTACACCTTTAAATGGGATTTGTCTGAATGGATAGCCTTACATTCACTCAAGGTTCACATTAGATCATAGTGGCCTGTGTCACTCATCAGGTTATCTTCCAGTCCAGAACCTTGGAGAATCAGAATAGGTGGCTCATGATGGACCAGATACAGCATGCAATGTATCAGACATGGCATCTCTTATAGGTGTTTTGCCCTACTATTTGCTTGATTTGTCCATCTGAAATTTCCAAGAACTTTGATAAAATGGGATGTAGAAAAGCTTTAAATATAACCCACTTCTAACTACTGATAATATGATCTAAACAAGTGTTTTGAGACCCATTCACTCTATGAAATAAGGGAATCAGTTACTCTGTAGTGTTTTGTCTGCCAGCTCTAAGATCAGATCTTGCAGATTGTGTTTGCATTTGTTTGATATTTTGTTTGACTGATTTTTTGATTTCTCATTCAAATGCTGTAGTGTTATGGAACCCTCTGTGTGGTTACACTAACACTGAACACTCAGGTACCATAAAAACATGTTTTTGGACATTTTGTCCATGGGCAGAGTTACTGAATGGTCACATGTATGATGAAATGCACTGTTGTTGGATGCTTTCAAACTGTTTTGAATGTGTGACCACAGCCAATGCTACACAGTGAGAGTCTTTGTGCAATATGTTGCAGAATGTAATGTTTCATTGAAAGATAAGGATGGAAGGAGAAGTAGTACCCAGTGTCTGATTGTTGGGAATAAAACAGAAGTGTTCGCAACACCTTGCGAAAGTGAAGGATATTAAATGTTTCTAGGCCAGTAAAGATGAGATATGATAACAGTTTTGTCTTTTCAATATTACAACAAAGAGTCAAAAGTTTAAGTATTACATACATGTGATGTCTCTTTTGAAAGACAAGCTAGAGTATGCTGTCTTTGTGAATATTGGAGACTGGTATCAAGCTTTGATATAATAGTAGTGTACAAAATTGCTCCCAGCAAAAAAGTGAGCCAGAACCGCCATCGTGTATACTACTATAATGGCAGTCAAAGTTAATTTTTGCCAGTCGCATACACTCTGTTTTTTTCCAGATTACACAGTGAACATTATCATAGTATAAGGAGAGATTTTTTCCCACACAGGCTCCTGAAATTGTAGGTGACATCAAAGCCTGCTGTGGTAAAGTCCCTTTATAAATTTTGCCTTACTAGATCATGTAATGACTTGGGTTTCATTTGTGCTGTGAGATTGTGATGTTGTCAGGATTAGCTTTTTTTTTTTTTTTTAAAATGATTGTTTTAAAAGTGAATGTTTGTCTTTATGTAAATGAAATAATCATTGAATCATTTGCAAGAGGTGAGATTCCTTTTCATTGTTATTTTTGATCTCTCTGGTATATTGTTAGGTGGTTCAGATTGTGTGTCTGCACATGGGACACAAATCGCAGAGTGAAGTGGAAATTAGTCTTGAAAGTTGCTAGCATAACTTTGGTGCTCCTGCACTGTACATGGCAGTCGTGAATTGAAATCAAAGTGAATGGGATTTGGTTAAGTTGGTCAGGTTCAGCTGTGGCCAAAGTACCCAGTTATTTTTGGTCGCTCCAAATTCAAACGGTACCACTGTACTGTACCTAGCCGGTAATACTGAGTAAACATTTTGCAGCAAAGTTTTACTGGGCAGTGCACAGACACGGTATAGTGTTAGTGAGTGTGTTACCACAGTGTGAGGTGACGACATGAGAGGCATCGCTGGGTACTTTGCACAGAGTGGAGACTGAAGCAGATTGAAGACCGATGCCCGGTGATTGCTCACAGATAGATATAACAAACTTGAATTAACTGGAGTGCCAGGGCAGGTATATGTACCTTATACATGGCTTATTAGATTCTGATTCACATTGGAGGGATAGTTGTCAGTAGAGTGGTCAAGCCCATACACCGAGAGGTTATGCTTATTTCTTTCTCTGAACAAGTGAACAAGTGAGTGAGAACATGTGTCCTTGGATATGCCTTATCTCCTGTTGATTGTGTTGTAAATAAGCAGACTCTGTCCTCTGCAGTCCTTACACATCAGTCAGTTGGCAGAGATCATATGGATCCATCATTTATGCTAACAAACACAGGGGAAACAGCAAACAGTCTCTATTTATAGAAGACAACACTGATTTGTCTTGTTCAGTGCCAAATATAAATCGGTCGTTACTATATCTAGTATTATATTTAATTTCAAATGAAATATTTTGTACTTGGGATTTAACTGAAAGCTGGGGTATGTGTATATATAGGAAGAAGCTCACCTTTAGATTTTTTAGTCTGTTGCACATTAGGGTAGAATGTTTTGATGTAAACAGCCACTCATCTTCTCTGGAATGTTAAGATGATGAGCATCAAGTGGACCATTTTTCCAGTCTATGAAATTATTTTCTTTTGCCCCAACTAAACTGATATTAATAATCATTGTTGTGTAGAAAAAATAATTTATTTTACACTTTTTTATTGAATGATGCAAGAAAATAAATTCTGAAAACATTGTATAATGAATATTTTATTTTGCTCACAAATGTTACTCTGGCATGTTTTGAATAAAAAGGCAAAAAATTGTTTTTTTCCCCATTTAACTATTTTTTTAAACCTAATGTGTCTGGCTACAGGAATTATTTCACTGGTTATAAAATGGTTCATTTGACTTCTATTGGTATGCTCTGTCCATTCACTGGTGCTCCACAGAAATCTTATCTCAAAGTGCTGAATGCAATGTACAAAGAGAATTCTAAGACAGAGAGATCCAAATGTCCCCGAACATTGAGCAATGAACCACTGAAGTGTAGTGTATTGTTTTGATCAGTCAATAAAGAATACACCATGCTATTGCCATGTGTTTTCCTGTTCAATCCAGTTCAGTAGTTTTTTGTGCAGCGTGATTTACTTTTATATAGTACAGTCAGTAGTTCTTTGTGCTGGTCATTTGTTTCTAGAGATTGATTTCACTTTATCATGTTTGCCCCCTCAAAACTTTTCTGAATTCTTGGTTTGTTTGTTGCCATTACAGGAATCCCACCTTTGTTTCAGGTTTGAGTTTTGTTTGTTGGACATTTAAGTACCAGATGTTGTCTGTAGGTTTCCAAGTAAGGCATTTTTCCGTCTGATCGTAAGCTAACAAAAGTGATAAGATCATAGAGAACAAAACAATAGTATCATAACAAAGTCCTCATCAGTGTTACAGGAGGGATGAAAATGAGGAGTAGTTGGAAAAAATAAAAAGAGCAGCCAAAAATCTTCATTGGTAGGTAACATCCATATCCTGATTCATTTCTCCTTGTACCTCTGTCTGTCTGGAACCAGCCAAGCTGACATGATAAAGTTAGATATGGCAGACATTCTTCTGGTGATATCACAGTCCATTGTCGGTTTGTTGTCAAGAGTCTTGTCTTGTCTTTGATGTTTCCCCCTTAAGTTGTGACATTTTATGACATCCTGACCAACAAATGAAGACTACCACCACCTTGACCCAGGCTGCAGAGAGAATTTTGCTACTTTCTCAATAATACTAATCAGGGATGTCAAATTTCCTACTTTAGTAAGATTTCCTACTTTTTGGCTGTCAGTAATTTCTCAATTAGCCCCAAATCCGGTTTTATTTACCATTAACTTACTTCAGTTTTACGTGTTGCTAAGGAATATATCAGGAACTTTTCCTACTGTTTCATGTAGACAGATTGACATCCCTGTACTAATACATCCTCAGTCTAAAAGGACCAATAATTGTTCTGATAATCTTACAAGAATCAGTGGATGGATCCCATACAGATTCAGCTGAAAAAGAAACAGGATGATGTTTTCAGCCTCTCAATTCTTTGTGGTTACTGTTAGTACTGTTACTGTTTGTTACTAGAGCTGTTTACTCCACAGCTTCTCATGTATATCTCTCAGTTTTACACTAGATTGAGTGAAATTTTGAAAAGGAAATGGGTTATCTATCAGCAATGACAACTTTAATCTAGGAGATGAGTGACAACACTGGTAGAACCAGCATGCTCTAGTGGTTTTGTTGAAGACTTGACCCCTTTGAGGCTCTGAAACAAACAGAATTAAATCTTACACTATCAAGTTGCAGTTGACCTGGCCAGAGGTGGTGGTCGTTTCCATGCTGTATTTATGATCTGTGATCATGTAAGAAATTCCAGCTAGATACTACTACGTTACTAACATCATCATCAATCTTTGTACATCATGCAGGGTATTGGAATTACTTCACCTTTTGTTTGTATGAATGTATTCTTGTGCTTTTGTTTTGTTCTGTTTTGTTTTATTTTTCGTTTTCAATTGTGTTGTTGTTGATAGTTACATAATCAAATCCACTGTGATTGAAGAACAGACCTAGTATCACCTTGTTCCATTTGCCAAACTGTTCTAGTATATAATTTGATTTCCTCCCATGTAGTAGAGTAAGATGGAAAAATAAGATACACACAGTGAGGTCATCAGATGTGTAAACCAAGGGGATGGATGACTTGGATATCAAAGTTTTCATTATAGAGTTATTTATAGTCAGCTGAAAAAGAGAAGTGAGTGTACATCTATTATCGTGCAGAAATATCAGTTAGCTGTGATCCTTCACTTTAGAGATGTTCACATACTAACTCACATGATCTCATGACCAGTAGAATCCAGTGTACTAGTTGAAGCCTTCCTTTGTGATCCGACCCATTTCACCTTCTTACTGGGTGCCAGTCATGGATATTCTTTTGTAACATGTGCCAGACAGCGTAATGTGAGAATGGGTTAGTATTTTGTAGGTAGGCACTGTCACCCTTTACATCTTTTTGTTACATCTTAATCCCCCTTTTTTTTTTTTTATATATATAATCAAATTAGTTTGAGAAATGTTTATATTTACCTTTTTATCACAGTCTGTCCTTGCAAATGTCAGAATTAGTTTTGACTTGGTTGAAGTGAGCAGCTTGGTTATTTGTGGTGGAAAGTATGACACAAATGGTGAGTCAACTGTTGGCCTGTGTTTTGTCCACCCTATACTATAGGTGGGTGAAGGTAATACATAATGTGTGAATGGGATTGTATGTGAATGCATGGATGCGAGGCTGCACTCCGAGCTCACATAGAAAGTGCCTGCCTTGTGATTCCTACAATCTGCATATCAATTCTTCAGACAATGAAATAGATCTGATCTCTAGGCTGGGGAAAAGTCATGTCATCCACTGTGGGAAAAAGACATTGATTTTATGAGATATTTCTTAGGTGTTTCCTAGGTCATACTGGGATTCAGTTTATGAGGATTATTTGACAACAATAAGGATTGAAATGCAATGAGCAAAAAGCTTTTCACAATAAAAGGTTTAAACAGAAGTGAGATTGCTAGTCAAGGTAACTCTCCAGAAGACCGAAGGGCTTCCCAAGACTGTAATATATATATAGCTTTCTAAATGGCAAGAGGAAGTACTTGGGTAGTCAAAGGTGAGATAGTTTTTTCCCAGTCATTGAGAAAGTATATTTTATTATGTGTATTATACCAAGCCTATGACTGTTTTAAATGAATATGTAATACTGTTATTGTGTACTGTATATATATATGAATATAATGTTAGAGTAGGTGCACATAGGGAATGGTCACGGGTAAATGAATATGTCAAAATGCAGAACTTTTAAGAAATAAGTCAAACATCATGCAGCATTCTGTGGAGTCTTTTGAGATAGGCAGAACATTAGCCAAAAAGTATCTTGACCCAATAGAATAATTTAATTCATTGATTAGTTAGATGAAATACAAATGTACTTTTTCTTATCAGCAGCCACTTGTGTCACTGAGGATATAGGTGGTTTTGTAAAATTTGTATCTTGTACAAATTCATCAGTGTGAGATTGTCTTAATTTATTACATGTGTTAGATCAGTTAGAACAACAGCATAGCTGTCTTAATGGATGATTTAAAATCATCGGAAATTCACTGTTACGGCTGCAAGTGAAACCTTTCAGTGGTTTATATGTTTGTGAATGGTTTGTTGTTGATCAAAGTTGTTCCTGCTGCACAAGCAGGTTCCTTTTACTCTGGTGTTTTTGTTACGGTTAATCCAGTCAGTGGAAAGTCAGGAGAGGTTTTCTCCTCGTCAGAGTTTGGGTCATTTGTCTTTCCTTTGTCATTTCATTGAGGTCGGGTATTTTACAGGTGTCTGTTCTTTGTGGACACTATCCTATTCTGTGGCATTGTGGCTATGATAGTTATCACCCTTGCATTGTTAGCCTGAGAGAGGGGTAATGGGGTTGTTTTTGACGGGCGCTGTGACACAAGGGGGGTTGTGTTGTCGTAGAAACAGTGAAAAGAAGGGAAAAGTTATTTTTCTCCTTGTCGTATGACAAACTGATTGCATTTTTTTTTTTTTCTGCAAATATTACAATACAAAGAAAAGTTTAACTTACTGATAAAATGATTTTTTTTTTTTTTTTAAATGTACATGTACATTTCAAACAAAAATTGATAAAGTCACCTATTCCCTCTCTATGCTGCTTGTTCGACATCTCTTGTGTCTGGCAAGGGGAAATAACAACGCTGGTCAAAAACAATTCCCATTGTCAAAGAGATAGTCAGTTGTGGCTGGATAATGATGTTTTTAGATAAGTTTGTTGTCTTCCTGGTTTGTGAGTGTTTTGCTTCGCTGAGTCAGTGAGTGAGGTCTGTAGGCCGACAGTGTACTGTAAGTCAATAAATGAGGTCTGTAGGCTGACAGTGTAAGTCATTGAGTGAGGTCTGTGGGCTGACAGTGTAAGTCATTGAGTGAGGTCTGTGGGCTGACAGTGTAAGTCATTGAGTGAGGTCTGTGGGCTGACAG
>JBCAUA010258897.1:0-20165 GCA_038406235.1 Peronia verruculata | reverse complement strand
AAATCGATTTCTGACCATTTTTCTCCCTGTTCTCAATTATTGTCCTTGCGACATCTGGACCCTTTCTGCAGATACTGTCACATTTGGTATAAGAATAAATAGGCCTATATAAAAGTGGGGGTGGGAACAGACGAAAAGGCGCCACATTGTCTTCAACCTAGATTCAGCCTAGATCTAGGCTCTAGATCTCTCGAGTCAACACACCCCTGTCTGAACCCCACCATAAACCAATCACTTTCAATTCATTTACATAATTACAATCGCCAGATCATATTATCCACTATGATCTCACTGATTAGTTCCCAATATGCACATATCAACCCCATTTGTCATCTCTTTGAAACATTCAGATCTATGTTCACTTTCATTTTGTTGATTGACCACAACCTGCAGGACTTCACACTCAAGTGAGTTCAGCCGCCATTTTCAACACAACTCTGAGCTGGACAAAGGTCAAGGCTAAAGTTTTATAGTCATATTTGTGGCCTCTTATCTATGAAAACTGGGATAATCCCCATCTTGAAGCGTGGGAAACCCTTTTAATATGCCAGATTGGCCACTATCCGGTCATGTTGCATGACAAAGGGCTGGTGAGACTTTGACAGAATTTTTTCTATCCTGCTCTTGTCCGTCTATCCTGTATACTATTATTGCATCAATACCCACTGTCATTATAGATCACTACTTCATTAAAATTATTAAAACTACACTTTCACCCCACTATGACTATGCTAACGTAATGTTTTCTGGATTTTCTCTTCTCTCTATTAATAGTTAATTTCACCTCATTTACCACGACTTGAATGTCAATGCTGTATAATCGTTTTCCGGGTGTTTTCTTAACATTTAAACACAAAAGAACTCGCGTTGCTCTGTAAAGAAACAACTCGTGAGACTGAGGTGGTTGACATGAGGCATATTGTCGAACTGAGGCTACAAATTCACGGTTCTCAAAGTGTTCATTATGGAGCCATCAACTTCTGGTTTCTACTTTACGACTTCCTAATATTTCAGGAGATTTGATTGCCAGATCGTGGAATTTATGACTCTGGCATCGTTGCCTGAAATACCGCGGCATATTTTTGTTACTGCCCTAAGTGGTCGGGAACTGGTGGGTTGACTCTAGATCTAGATAGTGTTACTCAGCTCTGAGTCTGATGCCAGTTCTAGCTCTACACAGTCACACAATGTTGGCCATTACTGTCCAATTTATTAGTGAAGCTCTGACAACCAGGTCATGAAAGAAGACAGTGATATAGAAAGTAACTTTTCAGCATTTTAATTGAAAACAGCGAAATTTTTAATTTTTGCAACAAAAAACAATGTATTTCAGCAGTCCAATTCAGACTCCAGAAGACCATGTCATTAAGCATCTTGTGACATTCTATTTAGATAGAAAGAGCAATCCAATTACATCCTTGTTGCGGTGATTTTATTTCATATTTCGTTAGTTTGTTGCTGTTGTTATTGTATTTACTTCATTCTCTTCAATTTTTTTCTTTGCGTTCATCCTATTTTACCCAGGGATGTGCTTCTTGTCATCCAGCCTCAGACAGACAGTACCTGCAACCATCCAACCATCATGAAGGACATGTGTGCAGAGTGTGGGGCTGATCTCAGGAGGTCAGTGTTTTGAACTTAGCATAGAATGACATATTACAGTAGATCTTTATACTTGTAGATTTAAGAGTTAAGACAGTGTTCAAAGACTGGTCTGTAATCCTTCTCACAGCAAGATACGTCACATAGGTCTGTCACAATCTTCTTCCATTCTGATCTTCTCTGTGCTGTCTCAACCAGTTTTCTCATGCTCTCTATTCTGTCTTCTTTGGCCTCTCTCATGATATTTCTTTTAAATCTCTCTTTCAGTCTATCCCTATTTCTTCTACCTTCGATTTCGCGGCTCAGCGCTTGTTATGATATTCGACTGTCGTCCCTTTTGCACGTGTGACCAATGTAGTGCCATCTTTTCTTAATATTCGATTTAATGCCAATTATTTTTGCGTAGACATTTGTTTTCAAAGGCATTCAGTCCCTTTTCTAAATTCTATTCCCCTTGTCATTTCCAACCTTTGCAGGTGTATATGTAAATGTTGATGACACAACAAAGACTGATAGGTCTATTTAATTATTAAAGCCAGTGTTGAAGAAAAAAAAGTTATTATAAATTATGCACATTCAGTTAGATTCCTCTTTATTTATTTATTTATTTTTTTCAATTCACACTCTAATATATTTATATTTTATGATTTACACAGCATTTCAGATCTCACAATTACTTTTTCACATTTAATTTATTCAATATTATGTGAACTACTTCACTGCTGCCCATAGGTCAAAGTGCATTTCAAAATTGTTCTTTTGTGAAGGAGAAAATATACCATGAAAGTCTATAGCCAGCCCAGTACCAAAAACCTGCTTTTTGCTGTTTTTGATTTGTTGACCAAATGTTTGCACCATTACACAGAATGTTTTGATAGTATGGTAGATGTTTCAAGCTGATGATTGGTAGATGACACAGCAGTAAGAGCTGAAATCAGGTATATAAATCTGTTTCTTCATATAACATTAATCACAGCTGATACCGCTGAATGCTTTACACTAGTGGGAAAGGAGAAAATAGATCTATGCCAGCTGACTCATGCACAAAAGGCAGGTTGCTGTACATGTGCGGAGTACATGGATTGAGGAAGTGAAACTGGCTGTTTATCATTACTGTTTAGCACTAGACTTCAAAATTGGCATAGCAGTTCATTAGTGATGCATAATTTCAAGTTGTCCTTAATTTGAATGTTTATGAAAATCTGACTTCCTGTGAACTATTCAGTAAAAGATATTGGTTACTCTGCTTAACGCATTATATATATTTTGTGAATATGCTTTAAATCATATTTGCATTTAATGTTATTGTATTCCACTCCTATGTCTGTCAGAGAAATGGGTGTTGCTGGTGACAGGCAGAAGTCTGTGAGTGCCTCTGTTGCCATGGTACACAGTATTCCTGAGCTGGTCGTCAGTCCAGAGGTGAGTGAATAAGCTAGAATAGACAGAGAGGTGAATGGTCAAAGGAACTATTGGATAGTAGTTGCCGGTGTTATCAGTCATCTCACGAAGGGAAGTAACAATTCATACAGTTGTAGCTGAGATCAAAGTAAGTTAGAGAGGTAGGTTTACAGTTCATAATATGAAAGGGTTATGGCTACACTTTATTTTGTGAGAATGACATAGAACAATCAATATGCCATTATATTTGAGAATATAACGGATATTATGGAAAACAGGACTGGTCTCAGGTTCAGAAGAAAAAAAAATTCACCCATGCATGGTAACCAAAATAAAACAAATTAATGATAAGGGTTTATAGGATAGACTTTATGTGTAATTAAGGCATTCGTTTGGATATACATTAGTTTTCTATTGGAAATTAAAGACAGATGTATCCATTGAACTATAGAAAAAAAAAATACAGCATTTTGTGATTTAGTTACCTGAATGGTCATGGATCTATTAGTCAAGCAACCAGATGAATTAGTCAGTAAGCAGAGATCAAGAAAACTTTTGATATCTGTTGATATTGGCAGGAAAGTTCATGTAGTTCAATACTTATGTGCCAGCAGGAAACAAAAAGACAAAAATGAAAAAAAGGGAAGCTATCATGTAACTTGATCCTGGCTTCAATAAATGTCTCCACATTTGTGAAGAGAAAGTGTGTGAAGATAAGGAAATCTGTTTTTTAAGATTTGATAATATCTGAAACAAAAGGCTAGGTGAGAGCCAGTTTCTGAGCAGTATTTCCTTTATTTTTTTGTTGTTGTTGTTTGGTCTATTTATTTTTCTTATCTGATTTTAGAAAATATGCAGACAGTGACACTTTGCTTTGTCCAATGTGAGATGTAAAAGAAATGGAGATTTTTTACCATTGTTTTATCTTCTTTTGCCAACTGCTGAACTTATTTGTTGTAGGTCTTTCCCTTTGAAAGAAAAGTTCATTTAAAGCACACATAGAATAATTGTTTTCTTCTTGATTACAAACAAAAGAAAGAAAAAGGTTTACTATACAATAAGAAAGCCATATTTTGCAGCATTTCAACATTCCTGATGACATTCTCCTTATCATCTTTGGTACAGCATGCCATTTCATGTAACTACCAAATCATATGAATTGAAGGCAGGAAAGAATGTATCTTTTTTTTTTTTTTTGGCAAGCTTGCTGAAAACAAAATAATCATAAAATATTATTTTCAGATTTATAGGAAAATAATCCATTCTTCCTGAATTTAAAAAAAAATTAATTGAAATGGGCATCGTCAAAAGTATAATGAATTTTTCTCTCTTGAATATAAAAATTATTCTGAATGCCAGTGAATAAGCAGCACTCGCAATAACCCTGTGAAATCTGTTTTCCTGTAGGGCACATTGCTGTGCGTAGTGATGACTCTGTTAACTATTCCTGTTCGCTGGTCAATTTCATGCTTTCCAAAGTCTAGAATAAGAAAAGCTATGTATTGTGTGAAACATGAAAGAAAAGTTGTATTTCATGTACTTATGTACTTGATTTTATTTTGGAATATGTAGTTTTAAAACAATTTTTTCTTTTTGTGGCAAGAAGTGAGACATCAACATGGCTGTTTGTCTCAGCCTTCCATCATCATGCTGCTATGGAAGGGGGGAAAAATAAATGCTGCAGCTGACCAAAACCTGAAAAAAAAATACATCTGTTACCTTAAAGAGGTAGTTATGATAAACAGGACTGATTCTCTTTTAGTCAGTATTTGCTCTCTTGTATAATTTCTGTCTGCGCCTTTTAGATAGCTTGTAAGACAAGAGCCATGGTGTATGTAACTCCACGTACAGCGTGAATTGCTCCATCAAATTAATATATCCAGTTCCTGTACTTTTACTTTTAGTAATGTTTGCAATCATGCTGATTGCTTTGTAAGATTATAACACGGTTTTTAAGACTAGAAAGATGCACATAACATCACCATCATACGATATTTGATTTTACCATAAACATTATACACATTTTATTAACTGATGCAAGCTTTTATCAAAAATCTACTTCGGAAAAAAAGCAGTGTAGCAGAAAAAAAAAAAAATCAATTGATTCGGGTATGGCCTGAACTCAGTTTGGTCAAAAAAGTGACCCACGCAGGCAGTGTATAACTAGTGTTATGATAAGCTGACTTGATAAAGGGACATTATCCAAGCTCAACAATCCCATAATTTCTTTTATTTTTCTTCTTCATTCCCCTTATTCATAAACTTCCACAAGTGGCTCAATGGGTATGGCATCTGCTCATGGAGCAAAACAGGCTGGGATCGAAATGCGGGTTCTGCATCGGGGGATGACAGAACACGAAGATTGAAAACCCGAATATATTTCGGAGATCCTGTGTGTACGTTACGCACGTTAAAGATCCCTTGGCAGTTGAAAATTGATGGAAGAGTAGGCCTGAGTGCCGTTGTCCGGGCAAAATTCCCAAATTCCAAATTTCTACCCACAAAATTCCTCAGCAAAATTGGCAACTTCTACAAGCCGAGATAATCCTGTCTCTTACGATTGAAAGGCTTAACAAAAACAACTTGCTTGAAATAATGAGACTACAGTTTAGACTGGGTGATAAAATGACTGTAAAGGGACATTATCCATGCTCAACAATCCCATGATTTCCTTTATTTTTCTTCTTCAGTCCCCTTATTCATAAACTTTCACATTGATAAGTGTGGCTTGCTTGAAATAATGAGACAACAGTGTAGGCAGTTGTTTTTATGACTTGCTTGAAATGATGGGATTTTACAAGTACTGATGTGAGCAAAGTAAGAGGCCCTTTATTTTTATTGTTGTTTCCTCATCCTATTTGCAGTAGTGTTATTGTCATAATATTAACAGCAGTGTCTTGTTTTGTTTACAGCAAGCAATGGAAATTGGCCAAGACGACGAGAATCGACTGCTGCGAGACAGAAAGTTGGTTCTGCTGGTAGATCTGGACCAGACCTTGATACATACAACAAACGACAATATCCCTCCGAACTTGAAGGTAATTATACATACCAGATTTTATTAATTTCAACAGCGTTTTGTGAAAATGCAATCAAAAGACATACACAAAAGAACAGTTGAAGCAGAATAAGCTTTGTTTTGTTCTGTCATCTAACTTTCCCTTGGTTGTGTTCCAGACATGGGCTGTTGTGTCATTTTTCAGCCAGCAGTCGTTCCATAATTTCATGTAGTGTTTGTGATATGCCCGACATAAACCACTAGAGTACTAGACAATTTGCCCAAAAATTTCCTTCGAGTACCAAACTAAGGAGGATAACTCTAAATAACTTTGTAACTTTGGAAAAAATAATCGTAGTTTTATTGATTATCAATCGATGTACTTCAAACAAGTTCTAAAAAATAGAAAAATGAATCCTTTTTATATTGATACCAAATTTGTATGCACTAAATCAAATTTGTATTTTTTATTTTTTTTTAAATATCAAACATGAAAATCAAACACAATGTAGATCTAGATCTAGATATTTAAAAAAAAAAAATTGGTATTGTTTCCTCGCTGGCAATACTAGATCTAGTATACAGAACATTTACCTTTCCATGTTTAATGTCACTCTTGTCAAATATACCTTTATTTCATCAACAGAAATGGACAGTCCTTCTTTCTTTGTGTGCCTGCATCAACCTAGACTCTAATTTTTGCAATAGATTGAAAGCCATTTTCAAAAATCCACTGTGCACATATTGTTAGGCTGATTTCGTTTTTGTAAAAAGGAAGTGGAAATAAATTTTTTTTAATTTTGCAAACGGAAGAGTTCTGGTTGTTTGAGACCACCATATTATGGGCCAAAAGCCAACTAAAAACTGTCATCCACTTGTCGACGATGACAGGTGATTTGGTACTGAACGGTTGTGGGCAATGCCGGGCGATATGCTACTCTAGTGGTTAAAACAATATTATAACTGTTTTGTTTAGGGTAGGAAACTAACCTTAATTACACCACAAAGTCCTTGGTAAATAGATTAATTTAAGTTTGATCACATGAACAGTTATCTTTGTCAGATTATAGAGCATGTAGGTCAATGTCTTGGTTTTTCAAACTTCTGAAATATTCTCCAGGTTGTCCAGCTTCATTGTGCTTTGAAAAAAAAAAAGAAATTTCCCCAGCTCTAACAAAATTGATGTTTATGAGTAGTCCGGTTCATCAGGTCAAAACTAGCTCAAATAAATATCTCATAACTTGCCAGATGGGCTTTTCACTTTCAGCTCATGATTGTGAGGATGAGTTTTTATTCTCTTTTAATTAATGAAAAGAAAATTTATCTTTTTGTTTTATTTTTTATTAATATAATTAAGGTGTTAGCATATATTTGCATTATTTCTAAAAGTTTTCTCCTGATAAACTGATAAACATGAAATAAAAAAATTATCATCCAGAGAAACCATTTATAAGTTAAGGCTGGGGAAAACTGTATTGCTGTTTGATCATCATTTTGTTTGCTTGATGTAGTCTCTTTTATTACCCATCTCGCAGGATGTGAAACACTTTCAACTGTGGCATGGGAAAGGTTACATGTGGTACCACACCCGATTCCGCCCACACACTCGGCAGTTCCTGGAATCTGTCTCCAAGATGTATGAGCTGCATATCTGCACCTTTGGCGTGCGAATGTATGCCCACATCATTGCCCGACTAATGGACCCAGACAAGAAATATTTTTCTCATCGAATTCTGTCTCGTGATGAATGTTTCGATGCCTTGTCCAAGACCGCGAACCTCAAGTTAGTAACCCTGAAAATTTGTTTGTTCTTTTCTTATTTTTGACATGAAAGTTTGTGGCCATACTAAAATTTGTGGTGCACTTAAATATGTCAGTTCCACTATTTGGAATTTGAATCAGCAAATGTCATACATTTCATATCATTTTACTTGCATACTTCAGCAGTTATTTTAGAAGATAGCGACACTATGAACAGGATGAGAAGACCTTTCTTCATCTCTGCATGGCTGTCCGAGTTCCGCAAAAATCCGGGGTTTGCGGCGATCCACGGTTCCAGCATCGTGGTTGTTGACAGCGGTTGTCAAAATCACTGGTAAACTGGTAAATTTAGAGTCATTCATTTCAAAGACTTTACATTTTGTATTTCATGAAAAAATTCACTACAGTTTTAATTATGTGATAAAAAAAATAAAATTCAGTGGAGATGAATATATTTTTTTTTTAGCTCAGGCTGAAGGAAAGATGTTTTGAATTTTTCAGGCATTACATACACAGCCATGGAATCAGACATTTAAACAGATTTCTTGTTATTTTTATTATTATTTTTTTTTTCAGGGCCCTGTTCCCCTGTGGTGATAAAATGGTAGCCATCATTGATGACCGAGAAGATGTGTGGAACCATGCTCCCAACCTCGTCCATGTCAAGCCATACAGATTCTTTCAGGGCACAGCTGACATCAATGCACCGCCAGGACTCACCAAGGCTGAACACGACAATGAGCCCATCGCTCACAAAGTGGTCGACCATTCGCATGACACGAAGGAGGAAACTGGTGACACTTCAAAGCAGGAGACATCTGCTGATGGCAACACTGTTTCATCCGTGACGGAAGTTTCTGCAGAGGGTCTTAGTACACCAGGAGAGGAAACTACACAGACAGGAGGGAGTGGTGGTGAAGTGAACAAAAGTGTTACAAGGGATGGTAAACTTGGTGTTGAGGCAAAAGAAGAGAAGGGTTCACAGAGTGATAAGCCAAATTCGGCAGGAAATGGTGAAAAATCTAGTGCCCCACAGGAAACTTCAATTGCAAATGACAGCAAAAATCGAGAAAATGTGGACAGTGAATTTGCTGCCAGTGATAAATCTAAAGTATCATTGACTACATCAGAGACAGACAGTCAGAGTAACTCCGGTGACAATAAAGAAGGTAAAAGTAATGGAAAGAATGGAAATGATGTGGACAAAAAGAATGATGTGAGTGGTAAAATTGATGAAATTAAGAGAAGTGAAGATGAAAAGAAAGATGCTGAGGAGGAAATTGAATGGGATGATGAGGACGATTATCTGTTACATTTAGAGGAAATTTTAAGCCGCATCCACAAGGCTTACTATGGCATGTATGAACAGTCACAGCGTAAAGGATCTAAAGAGCTGCCAGACTTGAAGAATATCATTCCATATGTGAGGAAGAAGGTGCTGAAAGGTGCCAACATCGTTTTCAGTGGGATGTTTCCTCTCAACATGTCAGCCGAGAAGTCCAGGGCCTACACAGTGGCCAAAGCACTCGGAGCTAACATTCAGAAAGACATTGTGCCCAGGAAGACCAAGAATGGTATCAACATGGAAGCCACGACCCACCTGGTGGCTGCCAAACCTGGCACAGGGAAGCACAAGACAGCCCTCAAGACTAAAGGTGTTCATGTGGTCAGTGGAGACTGGCTGTGGGCTTGCAATGAGAGGTGGGAATGGGTGGAAGAAGGGTTGTTCCCATTGGCCGCGAAAGATGGTCCCACCAAAAACTCCGATGCTCCAGAGGATCCCATCGGAAATTCAAAAAAGTCAAAAAAAAGAAAAGTGGATGAGGAAGTTTTTGCAGAGGAAGAAGACAACACATTGGATAATGATAATGATAATCGTATAGATGTGAGGAAGAAACAGAGAATCGAGAAGCCCGCTGACGACCCGCAGCCATCTACATCGAAAGAGGACAATCCAGAAAAAACGGCTGAGAACTTTGCCAACAGTTTCAATCCATTGTATTCATTTTCTGATGAAGACATCGAATTTATGGAAACAGAGGTGGATGAAATAATGGATGAAGATGGAGATAGTGAGGAAAGTGATGAAGAGAGAGAAGCAAGAATTCGCCAAGAAGTTTTGAAAAAGACACAAGAGTCTGACTCTGATTCTGATAGTTTGTCTGGTGATTTTCCTCGGGGCTGGAAGATGCGAAGGAAATCTTTCTCTCCCAAGAACAGAGGTGGTGATGACGAGGAAAATGAGAGGAAAAGTGATGCGGAGGATGATGACGAGACAGAGAACGAATTAGAGAGGTACAATCGCAACATGGCAGCGTTTGCTCCAGATGACACAGAACCAGATTCCAGTGAAGGCGATGATTCTATTGGCTCTGTAGATGACGAAATTGCAGAAGCTGTTGAAAAGGAATTCTTGGGCTCTTTATAGTCAAGACCTATGACCACAATAGTTCACTCGGTCTTTGAAATAACCACCTGCAGAAGGTTGACAGGCATAACCAACTCACTATGAGTAAGCAATCAGCTTGTCTCTTAACTGTTCTTATTCATGGAACAAAGTTAGAACCATGTGGGCTGAGGTTGGTGGTGATGTTGTTTGTTTCTAGACACTAGACTTTCACTGTTCTGACTTCACAGGCAGCTATTTCATTTGCCCATCAAACAAACTGAACTTTCGAGATGTTTGTGATGTTTATAGTCATAATGTACGTAGTTATTTCACAAGTCATCAATCACACTCTTGCTTTCTAGAACTGTCAGTATGAAAATTTGTCATTTTTTTTAATCTAGACAATTAACTGTGGATAAGGTGAGAAAGTTGTTGAGGAACTGAAATCGGCATCAGGAGTTATCTTGGATGATCAGATAGTTTAATACAGTGATTCGGTGGTGAAATCAACATGAAAAATACACCAGGCAGACAGCTGTAGTGGATACCAAGCACTGAGGACATAATTCTAATGAACATGTGCTCTTATATTTATATATCCCTGCCATTTTTGTGGAAGAGACTGCCTTTCTTGCTTAGCCGTATCCAACTGCATATAATACATGCAGTACTGAATCAAGCTGTGAAGGCATTGAGATTGCAACTCTTCTTTTGAACTTTTGAAAATGATGGTGTTCTAAAGACCAGCGTGAGAAACCCACACGTGGTGGCAAGACTTGGAAATAGTGTGGTTTTATCCAGGGTCTTGCAGTTAGAGCATTTGATGTCACAATGGGAGATCGTTTCGGAGTTTATCTGCCCTTTCCAAAAGAGGGATTTATGTAAGGCGAGATCATTTTGAGCAGATTTTTACTTTCCTTTGCCAGACAAAAGATGCGTCGAGAAAACAGTGTAAAGAGGAAAAAATCCCTCTACTGCTTGCCACTCAAAAGACTGATCCCCTAAAAAATTGATAAAATTACAACAATAAGAAGACAAGACTCTCTTTATATCATAATTTTGTGGGAATTTTTCATTCCGTGTGTTTCAAGCAAAGGGCCCAAAAGTGATTTCTTTTTTTTCCCCTCTTTGCACTACTTGTTCAGTCCCTCTTTTGTCTGATAAAGGGAAGTAATTGAACTGAGTACAACGATCTCCTATTAGTATTAGAGCAGTACTACTTCAAAGACTTGACAATATTTATTTCTAAAGAATTACTGTATGCCACGAGTGCCCCGGAAAAGCAGCGTGGTCACAAATATACATTATTAATGTTGTATGTGGTGTCTGTATGATAGAAATTGTACATTAAGGTACTTCATAGGCATTTCATAAAGATTTAGAACTGAGACATGACATGATGAATCAGGTACTTGTCAAACTGACAGGATTGGAGAAATCATATGTTTTTCGACAGTGAATTTATTTTTAACACAATATTTTTTCTTCACAGAACCCTCCTATATCAATCTAAAAATGCATGTCAGAGTTAAATTTTTTTAAAAAGGTTGAGTAAAAACCCCAATATTGTAGTCTAGTGGCATGGCCTATGAAGAATTAATATGGATTTACAAAAGTGATCAGCCATTTTCTCACTAAATTCAGCTACAGCAACCGGTCACCCCCATCATCTTTAACTGCCAATATCACGACTTCTCCAACATAACCCCCAAAAGGAGGTTGAAAGGCTTATGTTCACCGAAACTAAATTGATTTCTACTTAAAGTAGAACATTTTTTGTTGTTTTCACACATAGAAATGGAAATGAATGATCTTCACAGTGATACCAATAGTTCTAAGCACTCAAAATTTGATGACAGCCTGATTTCATTTTGCGGCATCTCAAATGATGTGTATATAGGACTGAATTAGTTCATCTGGCTGGGTATTCAGGCTACATTGGTATGCTCTTTGCTTGAAGACTCAACTATAATCTTATAGGAAATACAGCTATACATAGCAGAATCCCTGCTGCATCATGAAGTGTAATAGTGTATGCACCAGACATGTACCTGCCTTGTATCATTTAACTTATAATAAAATAGTGGCAGGGCTATTCAGTGCCTATCTACATTGTTACCTGAGTATTTTCCATTTTTTGGATTATTTTACCCCATTAGCTACTTTTGGAAAATGTTACAAAGAGAAGGGACATTGGTTTGAGAGAATAAGAATTATGACCTGTCTACAGATAGATCTATTGGGTACTAAATTGTACTGGCAAATTTTTATTTCCATGTTGGACACATTTGCCTATGTTGTTTCAGAACTAGCTTAGAAAATGTATTTGTGTCTCACAGTCTCTATATATTTCTGTATACATCACAGTGACATTGTTGTTTCTTCCTCATGCCATGGACATAGTGTGTTGACTTGAAGCGTGTAAGTCACAATGCTTACATGTGCATAAATGCATTGAGAAATGAAGTTTGCTGCTTTCCTGTAATTCTTGTCAATCTGATGTAATGGTCCTGGTTTTGTGATAATCAAATTGTGATTTCAGTGCCCAAAGGTTTGAAAAAAAAAAAAAAGAAATCACAGGTTTTTTCCACTAGTGAATGAATTTTTAACGTAATTTTTTTTCCTTAAAAAAACTCTTCAATATAAATCTAACAAATCAGGTTGTGACAAGACCCCAAAATTACAGTTCAGTGGCAAGGGCTAACAAAGATTTAACAAGGATTTACAAAAGTGATTGGCCATTTTCTCCATAAAATCAGCTGCAGCAGCAGGTCACCCCCATCGTCTTTAATTGCCAATAGCTCGACTTCTACTCAAGGTAAAACAAAAAATTTTGCACACACAGAAAGGGAAATGGATAAAAGCTTAACATTGGTACCAATAACTCTGTATCCTCAAAATTTGACAAGAATCTGATTTTATCGTGTCCATAGATATTTTTTTGATCTCACATGAATTAGTGTCCCAGAATCTGAGTTGGCTTAATTCCAAATCCTGATTTTACTATTTAGTTCCTCAGATTGATTTCTCTAGAAGTTAACGACTCTGTGATTTGTTCAATTATTGTTGTGCTTGTTCGTCTCCTTACTTCGTTCCAGTTTAGACAATCCTGGCCAAAAACAAATCCAACACACACCTTGCCCCACTGTTTCTTTATAAATGTGTTCTTGTATCTTTGTGTTCCTGTTATTTTTCAAGCTTGACACTTCTGGTAACAGCACCATGGAATAGATGTACATTATATAATATGTGGTTTGTTGTTCCCCCATTTTTCTTCCTTTTTTGTTTTTTTGTTTTTTGTTTTGGTTTTGTTATTTTTTTCATCTTGTTATTTAGTGGGTTTTTTTATGTTTTGTTCAGTTATCGGTATCGGTCACTCCAAGCCTGCTGGAGTAAGTCTTTTTTTTTTGCTATGCTACATGTCTTGCGACCAGGGCAAATGAGTCACAAGTCGTGCCGGGCAGTGAGGATATATAGCTTTTTTTTTATTTTTAACTACTTTCTAACTAAGATACATGTATTATTTTGTTGTTGTTGTTTTCATAAAACAACAATTTAACCTTTTTTAATCTGAAAAAGAAATATTTTGGTATCATAGTTGGAAAATAGTTTTAAAAAAAAAAAAAAAACACGGTAGAAAACAGCTGTGACTTGAACTCATCAGGCACGACTTGCGACTCGTTTGCCCTGGGTACAAGACATATTGTATTGGTGCATGATAAGAGCCCAGGACAAGCACCTGTGGCTCCATGCCAGAGATCCTTTGGCAGGTCTTTTTATATCAGTAACGCAGAACTGCCAAAATGTTTGTTCTCTGTTTCCCCGAAATGTATCACTGCATGCACAGATTTAGTCACATACATGATTTGTCCTGCTGTATGGCATCAAAGCATGGCCTAGCATCGATAGGGATAATTGCAGGTGTAGATTTTTACTAAATTAGCACCGCTTTGTACCAGGGCTGTTTTGCACATTGATTTTGTCATGTCATACTAATTCGTCTGTCAAGGTTGTTTAAATCATCACATGCTTTCTCAGAAAATCTTGCTTTTTTTTTTTCTCTGTAACACTTCCCTTATCAGAAAAGCACCAAACAGTTTTTATGCCCCCGAGAAAAGGCAGAAGGAGGGGGCTGTTTACCGAGAATTCTCTTTATTTTTTTTTCAATATATTTTGTTTTTTTTTTTTTAATAGTTTGTTGTGCTAAGCCCTTGCCTGCTGGGGTTGAGCTGATAAACTTTGACAGAAATAATGCCTACCGAAAGACACAGAGAACTTTGGACTGAATTTTCTATCTTTGTTATGATCCTGTCACAGATCAAAACAACATGAAATGTTTACATTTATGTCAGACCAGACAGAGACAAGAGTATGGGCTTACGTGATTGCTTTACAGGGAAGGGGATTAGGTGGTGGGTGAAGAGGGGTTACGTTGGTGCTTATTGATAAAACAAATATGAGAAATAGTAGCTGCATTCTGAAAATAACACAAGGATGTTTGCCTAGATAGTGTTTTGTTTGTTTTCGACATCATAGAAATGAAGTGGATTTTCAAGTGAAAAGCTCTTGAGCCCTTTGAGATACAAAATTTATTTTGGAAAAAAAAAGAAGAAACTTTGTTTCTGGGGTCGTATTCTATTCCAACTACTAGTTTTACATTTTATGATGTATATGAGAAAACGTACTTGCACCATCAGTTTTGATTGTTAATTTCTATGTGATTTTTAAAATTGTTTTTCAGTTATTTTTGTTTCGAGGTCTTTTTATTTGAGATTCCTCAACTCTAGATCAGAGCATGTGAAATGTGAGTTAAATACTTTTTCTTATGAGGGCCTCAAATTAATTCAGTTACAGTTATGATCCAAATATAAACAGAAAGGCCTCTCTCCCACTTGAGCCATGAACTTAATGAAGGCATTGGTACACAGTCAACTTTCAGCTTTTATTTTTTTTTTTACATACATACTATGTTGCCTGTTATATTTACATTTGGTTGGCCCTGTGTTGACTATTCCTTTATTACAAAGAAACAAAAAGAACAAATAAAAATATGTCCAGGCCCTTCTAATGGATACCAAACTGCAGAGGTTTGTAGTTATTTAATTAAAAGCTCATTTTATCCAAGCCTGAAGGTAATCACCAAGCACATGTGTATAAAAATGGTTTCAGGGAAAAATGAAACATCCAAAATCGCCGTATAGAGAAAAATGACAATTTGTTCTTCAGTTTGTTCTTACCATGATAACCAAATGTGTCAAACACATGTTTTTGTTTAGTTCTAGCTGAAAACTACTCAAATGCGTCATAGTTGGACAGGGAAAAGCAGCGAGCGACAGGGTGATTCTCTATAAGTGTGCGAGAGAGCCAGAGCGGACATGGATGATAAGGGGAAAAAAAACATTGATGTTGTTGTCGGTTCATGTAATAATAATAAAAAAAAAGTGTGTGCATGTATATCACTATATCAGTGCATTGTCAATTCTATGTTACATATTAATTACCTTGTTTCTGTTGTGGGTGGAAAAATAGATGTGTGAATATGTGTTTATGTAAAGACAATGATGATGGCCATAAGATCTGATCTTGTAATGTATGCTAAATGTGTATGTTTGTATGTGTGTGTATTCGGATGTGTATGTTTGGATGTGTGTGTATTTGGATGTGTGTGTATGTGATTGTATCCATATGTGTACGTTTGTATGTATGTATTTGTGTGTACATGTATTTGGATGTGTATGTGAATGTATCCATATGTGTATGTGTTATATGTGTGTACATGTATTTGAATATGTGTATGTACAGTATGTGGCTGTATCCATATGTATGTGCACAGATGAGACTGTGACAGAAGAACGTGATCCTTTGTCCATCTTTTGCAACATCACCTTCAGCACTTAAAATAAGGAGCTACAAAATTTATTTCCTTATTTCTTGTATCAACTGTATGTCTTGAATCAGATAAGTTCAAAATTTGACAAAAGGTAAAAATAATATAAATTATGAAACCTCCTGTAGGGAGAGAAAGGAAATTATCATTTTGAAGAGTTGAATGTGATGGTGTAGTGTAAATAATGCACAAAAGATCATGAATTTCCATCCCACTCTTGTATGGTATTGAATTACAGTGTATATAGTATGAATTGGAGCTAGAGACTGTTTTTTTTTTTTTTTATATAATGAAAGATAATGTATTGTAATAAACATCAATGAGTCACAACATAATGGTATTCTTCATGTTCATTTTATATGGAGCTGTACTATTTTTTTTTTTTTTTACATGTATGATCTAAGTGGGTACTGTTGTTGTTTAGTGGCTGGCAGTGAAGAAGGAAGTGAATCATCACATTACATGATGTAATTAACACAGCACAGATGTAAACCTGACCGCCGCAGTGGCCGTGCCGTGGGCCTTTCTAGTGGTCATGAGACACTCTGTAGTGTAATCATGTGTACAAGTCAATGAGAGTGTATGAGTCAATGTGTATTTCAAAACAAGAAAAAAAATGTCAGCATGATATTATAACCAAGGATGTGAAATTTCCCAGTAGGATTTCCTATTTTTTGGCTGTCAGTAATTCCTCTTTTGGCCCCCAATCCGGTGTTATTTACCATTAACTTACTTCAGTTTTATATACTGCTAAAGTATGCCAGGAACTTTTCTTACTTTTTCATGGAGACAGATTGACATCCGTGCATAACATTTGCAGGCCAGGCAATACCAAAATTTTCCAACTTCCATATTCTTTATACTGTTTGGCTTGTTGTCGACCTGAGACTTGCTTGCAAAGTTTAAAAGTATTCATTAGATCAAGCTTCTGGAATGATAAGCAATATTTTTTTTTTTTTTCTACTGCGTTGTGTCCCTGTACACTGCAGGCCTATGTTGTGTATATCTTTGCACATTTGCCTGTCTGTTCATATGTCTCTCTGTGAATGTCTTTCTGTCTGTCTATCTGTCTGTATCTATCTCTTCTTTCATCCTCTCTTGTTCTGGCATGTACATGTATTGTATTGAATGGTGGGCCCAGTCTGAGTCTAGTCTCAGTAACAGAATTACCAAAATGTATACCTGATGTGCAAGCTGCTTGTTCATGTATATATGTGTGTATGTGATATTTGTTTATGTGTTCATCCTACTCTTTCTCCTTCAACCTCCTTCTCTCATTCTCTGTTTTTGTCATCTTTTCCTCATTCTCATGTCTTCTTCTCCCTGTCCTGCTCTCCCATTCTGCTAACAGTAACACAAATACATGTCATGTGTCTCCATTTTAAAAATTTTAGCATCGTTAATTTTAAACATAGACCTCAGCTTTGCTCTCTTGTAACACCATCCACATAGTTACTGGACACACATATGAGACACAACATAATGAAATCAGCCACTTGTCAAACTGAGGCGATTGGAGAAACCACTGTTTTTCAACAGTGAACAAATTTTTAAGTCTTATTTTTTGTTTTTTTCACCGAACCCTTCTATATCAGTGTAAAAATGCATTTCAGAGTTAAATTTGCTGAATACACTGAGTAAAAGCCCAAAAATTGTAATTTCATGGCATGGGCTAACACAGATTAATAAGGATTTACAAAAGTGATTCAGCTGCAGCAACAGGTCACCCCCATCATTTTTAATTGTAAATAGCTTGACATATTTATATAGTAGTATTAGTAGAAAAATGAATAATCTTCACAATGATACCAGTAACTCCATATACTCAAAATTTGACATTGTTTTCATTGTGTCACATCTCATATCATCTTCTTACATGCAGAGAATCACCTTAAGTAATCATTGTTTCCAGGTATGTCAAATTTCCTACTTTAGTAGGATTTCCTCCTTTATCGGTTGTCACTAATTTCTCTGTTTTTCCCCAAATCAGGTATTATTTACCATTAACATACTTCAGCTTTATATGCTGCTAAAGAGTATGCTAGGAACTTTTCCTACTTTTTCCAGGAGACAGATTGACATCCTTGTTTTTTCCTTTCATCAACAAACATAATTATATGAGACGCGACACAATGAAATCAGACGCTTGTCATACTGAGCCAACCGGAGAAATCACGTGTTTTTCAACAGTGAATGAATTTTTGACGGAATTTTTTTTTCTTCAACATGCCCTTCTATATCAATCTATAAATGTATTTCAGAGTTCAGTTTACTGAAATTGATCAAGTAAAAGCCCCATAATTGTAATTTTGTGGCATGACTGTGCAAAGATAAAGAAGGATTTACAAAAGTGATTGCCATTTTCTCGCTAAATTCGGCTGCAGCAACAAATCACCCCCATCGTCTTTAATTGTCAATATCTCAACTTCTACTTAAGATAGAACAATCATTTTTTCACACGCTGATAGGGAAATGAATAATCTTCACAGTGATACCAATAACTCCATATGCTCAAAATTTGACGAGAGCCTGATTTCATCGTGTCACGTCTCCTACATCTGTGCCATTGGGCCCTGGAGGGTTAAGCATGGTAGCTAATAACATAATATTTACAGTTGATTTATAACTGAGACTCTCACATATCTCAAGGTCTACCGGGAAATTCTCCCCTTACCGGTCTCATGGCTGAGTACAAAAACACAGCACCACAATCCCCGTTCCATTGGGGGACGCAGTGGCTCAATGGGTATGGCGTCTGCTCATGGAGCGGTCGGGGTCGACGCGGGTTCTGCATCGGGGGATGACAGGACACGAAGATAGAAACCCCGCATTTTTTCACAGACTCAACGGTCCCCTGGCTTCCTGTGGGCAGGGAAGCACGGCGTCTAGCCTTCTCGGATAAGGGCAAATATATTTCGGAGGTCCCGTGTGTACGTTATGCACGTTAAAGAACCCTTGGCAGTTCAAAATCGATATGAGTAGGCCTGAGTGCCGCTGTGGGGGCAAAATTTCCAAATTCCAAATTTCTAGTATTCCCAAAGCATTTCTCAGCAAAAACTGGCAACTTCTACAAGTCGAGATAATCCTGTCTCTAAGGATTGAAAGGCTTAAGAAAAACAACCTGTTCCATGTCAGACTCCGCTCCGTCAAATTATCCAGTAACGTCTCTAAAGTGAAAAAAAAACAAACAAACAAAACGCTTAAGCATTATAATTTGTTCTACAGTGTGTGTATTCTATAGTGTGTGTGTTCTATGGTGCGTGGGTGGAGCTCACGGAGACGCTGGCTAACATCAACATAGCTGGACACAGACCAAGATACAAGCGAAAAACAATACACAGGACACGAGAGCTTCTAACTTTGCCGCCGCCCGACATGATTCCAGTAAAGGCCATGAGATTGAAAGGCTCAATCAAATCAAATCAAAATACAGCGTCAATTCCTATTTTTGAGGTAAGAGTAACATTGTGGTATGATGGGATATCGTTGAACATACCCACCACTATTATTTCGATTTGACAGGCAAAAGAGATTTTGAACAAGCAGTGTAAAGAGCACAAAAGAAAAAAAAAATGTCTTTACTTCCTGTCATTCGAACTGACCCCCAAAAAAATAAATGAAAAAAAGCCCTAATAAAATTTTAACAATGAGAACAAAAATCTCTAACATTATTAATTGTTTTTTCTGTATGTGGAATCTTTTATTACTTTTGTTTGCAGCAAAGAGCACACGGTGATGCTTTTTGTTTTCTCCTTTATTTGTCCAACACCTCCTCTGTCGGGCAAAGGGAAATAATAAGGCTGTATGCGGCACAACGATCTCCAATTAGCCTGAGCCAAGAGGGAAGCAAATCAAAAGACAAACGCACTGCGGTTGTGCTCCAACGTTGGCTGCGGAATTGGAAGAGACAAGAGAAGAGAAAAGTCTCTGGAGTGCAAAATCGGACAGCGAAGATTTGCACACTTTTAAAACGGAGTGTCTATCTGGGCTTAGTATTGCAATGAGGAAGCATAGGCAAATAAAAAAGGTTGCACCACAAAGTAAACGCAAAACAATTTTGTATTGGCTCGCACATGGGAGCGTCTGTTCGCAGTTGAGTTGGGGGGGGTGGGGGGGTGGGTTTAGCC
>JBCAUA010258787.1:0-20165 GCA_038406235.1 Peronia verruculata | reverse complement strand
CTGCCCCCAGACAGCTTGCCCACTGCTCCCCTCCCACCCCAGACAGCTTGCCTACTGCCCCCCAGACAGCTTGCCCAAAGCCTCCCAGGCAGCTTGTTTTCCAGGACTAATAGAAGTTGGCAAAGTGCGTGACGTTGAAAAACAAAGGCAGAATGTTGGGTAAAAAAAAAAAAAAGGTTGTACAATATCGGATTAAAAAAAAATGTCGTGTATAAGATTTTTTTTTTTTTAATGGAGAGTATATAAGATAAAAAAATATATATATATATGCTCTCCCTGAATTGGCAGAGCCCTTCTCACTTACATTGTTTGATTTAGCATAATAGTATTTTTGAGGACCAGTATAGAATCATGATTTTTGGCTCGACATTTAGTTTGGACATGAAAGACTCTCGCTCTCACCAGTTCGGTTTGTTTCTTGGTGGTGAACCATAGCTCAGCCGTAGGTAGATCTTTGTTTGTGCATGCTGTCTTGTATGTAGAATGATGAGGGTGACTCCATTGTAACTTTGTGCGTCCTGTTTTACTAATATCAGGATGACAGGCCCCGGTTGGGAAGAGAAATGGGGAACTACTAAGGAGGTGGCAGCTGTCTGCAGTTCCCTGCCTTTTTTGTCTGTCAGTGGATCCCAGAGTTAGATCCTCGGAAGCACCAGGCTGCAATGTGTTCGGGCCTTACAGAACTTACAGGTACCTGGTACCCTACCTCTCTGTTCAACAAGGATATCGTGCATTACTTCTGGCGTTTACTTCTTCCATTACTTGTGGCGTGTTAGCTCAGTGGTTTGTGCTGCGGCTTTTGGAAGCAGAGGTCGGTGGTTCGAATCGCAACGGTGGCAAGTTGTATCCTTAGGAGAGTTACTTAACACACAATTATTCCTCAGCCCACCCATCTGTAAAACGGGTACCTGATGTATATCCGGGGAAGTACAGTGGTGCTGCACTGCGGCGACGCGGTCTGAAATGGCCCTCTTGGGGGGGGGGGGGGCAAGAGATGGTACTTTTACGTTTCTTTACTTTTCAGTGGAATACAGATGAGTCGATGCCGGTGGGGGATAAAAAAATAGGATCGACACATCCGTAGTTCGACTCACCCGTATGTCACTAAAGACCACAAAGCTAAAAGTACGCACTATTACTTCTTTGGAATGACATATTTTCAGGGTTTTCTCAGGGTAATGTCCACGTGTGAACCACGGTGCGGCCCGAGAATTCTCCACATCAAAGACACTTTCCCGCACTACGTTTCCTAACCCCCCCCCCCACCCCCTCCTTACGCGAATTCGCATGACACTTTCACAGCGGGGAGGGGGTGTGCGGTGTCAGTACGAAACATCTGCGGAAAGATGAGGCAGATCGTGGGATGGTGTATGAAAAGGAGGAGGAGACAATGCCCGGTCGGCCTCTGATCATATAGTCTGAGGGAGTGTTTAGTCCTGTTTAGTGAGTCAGTTTGACAGTTCAAATTAGTCTACAGTCGTGCTGTCGCGTGATGGGAGGGGTACATGTATAAGATGTTCAGATGAAGTGCCGCGCAAGCTGAGATTAGTTACATCGACTCAAGCATTGTTTTTTCCTTTGATTTTATAAGGACGGGGACAAGAGAAAAAGATCGACTCATTAGTGAATACGGATGAGTCGACATCGATTCATCAGTATGATTTTTAGTAAAGTAATGAAGCGCCGGGACCTGTTCCAAGAAAAAAGATCGACTCACCTGAAAATCGACTCATAAGGGTTCGACTCAGGTGTTCTCGACTGTACTTGGAAATGGCAGAGATAAATGTGCATCATTTCTGACTGGTGAGAAGTGTGTTCTTAAATGCTCCAGACACAGGAAGTCAAAATAATGAAGTCATGTTTCACTGACTTGTGGTAAGCATCCCATTTTCTCATGAGGAGGGATTCAGGGTGACGTTTTGTGATTGGTCTAATACACCAATCAAGTGAGCTTTCAAAGTTCTACCGTAGATCTGTGTGGTATAGTGTGACCACAATAGAGGTCGAGGATCATTGGCAGGATGTAAATAATTGCTGGACATGGGCAAATTATGGTATTTGCTCCAAAATAAATGCATAAAAGTGAGCTCTAAGCAGCTACTTTACTTATAAGCAGCTGTTGAGAATGATGCAAGTTCCATCTTGGATCTGCAGCCATAGAATCGTAGCATAATGCGACCAAGAGAGACACTGTGTGTGAGGATGATTGGCAGGGTGTAGATACGTGCAGGACATGGACAAGACATTGGCAAACACTGAGAGACAAAGAGCTATTGCAATGTCACTTGAGACATTTATACTGGTCAGAAACATTTGGGAGAGTTTTGTTGATCATTCAAAGCACACAAAAGCTGGTCAAAGGAGTCACAGAAAAAGGATATTCAAAATGTCTTTGAATAATTTAATAATAAAGATCAGGGACCAGAATGAAAAATCGGCCAGCAGTCCTTACTGTGGCTTACAAGTTGTTGGCATGACCTTCTCGCATCCATCAGGCAGGATTTGAATGGACTGAAGTTAAAGAGATGGATCTGCTCTTTCAACTGTTTATAAATGAAGAGTTCTGTTTAAGATAAGGTATTCCAGAACAGAATTCATTCTGACAGCATGGGAAGTTTTGGCCACCTCTTTAAACGTTAAGATTTCTTGTTGCAGCAAAGAATTTGGAAACACTGTAGCCAGATTTGTGCATACAAAAATGAGAGGCTGTTTGAATTACAGGAAGCGAATTTGAGATGTCATTGTTCATGTGAAACAGGCAGCTCACAATTTAACCCTCAATGACTTAATTCTCAGGCTTCAGTCCAAGTTCTTTGTCCATCCTATTAACTTGCATGGAATCTGCATGTCTTACTAAACTAAGGCTTAGACTCCATGACTGTCCCTGATAAAGGCCCTAGTTGGAACAGGAAATTGGTACAAATGGCCGGAGTTTGTTACAGTAATGGAATCTCAGAATGGACTGAGCAAAAAAAGAGCCTGCACAATATATAAATCCTTGCACTTAGGTCTAAGTAAACACTGAGAGCTTGTTGTGAATGCCAGTCCTCATAATGCTGATGGTTGCAGTGAAAAGAAGTCGGGTGGCTGTAAAACCTTTTCAGAGAATTTTGCTCCGTATCCCCCATCTTTATAAGAACCAGTATGGGGTTCTTGAGGGCCTCTGTGTGTCCCTCATAATATCATTTTTAAGTGCAAACCAAAAGAGTGTTTTGACATTTACTATGACATGTAGTCGACAAGTGAGCAATTAGTAGCAGAAAGAAAGCAAAATTGTGCTATTTATAGGACGAGGAAAGTCCGTTTAGAACATTTCCATTGATAATTTGCATGATCAGCATTTTTTCTCGCCTAATTGTGGTCATCCAGTGTCCATCCCTGGCACTAGAACTTGTGATATTGCTAGAAGAGGTGATGATCAAGTGCTTTTTGCACCTCTGGCCTGTATATAATCAAATTGCGATGATCTACGGCCTCATTTAGCAGCCAGGTGGAGCCAAATCCTGATTGACAATACGCTAGGTCTACCGTTGAATGACCAGTGGTCAAACACGTTAGAATTGACTTAGGGACTTTTTGATACCATTTTTTACACGCACAAAAGGCAGTACTTTTAAGAGAAAACAAAAGCGCAGTGGAAAATTTGTGAGATATCCTGCAATTATTGTTGCTTGAGCTAGTCTTTAGTTTAGCTGTGTGAGGAAAGGATATGTGTGGTTTGTGGAGAAAACAATTCAAAGGTCTGTACAGCATAATCTTAACTTCATTTAGAGATGATGACTAAAAGACAACATTAGTGCTAAAGTACAGAATCAACATGAACTATACAAATGTGTCTTACCTGAGGGCTTTTTAACTACTGAGTTGAAGTTTTGGTTTAGTATAATTTGAAAATATTAAATTGTCCTCTTGAAGAAGATTTGACCATGTACCCACTGACAAATAATTCTGGGCCATAAATTCCATAATGTAGATTTAATTAGAGACCAACATTGAATTATTGCTTCATGGAGAGGTGGTGCACAACTAGGAGCCATTAGCATTTTGTTGGAGCTGTGTTAGAGAATGATGTGATATGAAGATCTAAAGATTAGACATTGATCTAGCCACCTAGAAAGTTATGGGGATTTCTTGGACATAAGAGCTTATTTTTCTTAATATTTTATGCATGATCTTTAACCCTTTTAACCCGTATGCCCGGTAAACCGGGCACGCACTATTTTGCCTATGCACCGTATGCCCGGTAGACCGGGCTGACATGCCCCCTCCTGTTTGACCAAGTGTCCAGGAGGTCAGGTGGTGGGTCAAGATAGGATCAGGAGTTCAGGGTTCAAAGGGTTAAAATCAGTAGATATAAGTGTATATCCTAACTTTGTACACAAGTAGATCAGAGCTGCTTTTCTTTTTCTCTGTACCCACAAGAAAGTAGATCATCATGGCGGGATCACCATAGAAATTACATGACAGTGATTTTCAAATGGCAGCCAAGAGGTTATTTGTGGAGGCCAGTAGTCTATGTTCATGTTGTTCACAAAATTCAATAGGTAATGAACATTTTTGTTTTTGTTGAGGCCGAATAGCAAGAGGTCAGCAGTTGCTAATGCTTACTTTGGCCTAGGAAAGGCCGTTATTGTGATACTATAAACTGTTTTGCTAAGTGTCCTAACAAAAAGCAGCAAGAGATGCCCAGTTTTGTTAAACAAATTTATTCTTGAATATGTTTTGGGGGGGGGGCACACTTTCCGTAAAAGAACTTGGCTAATTATTTTTATCAGAACTCTTTTTTTTTATATGTGAAAAATAATTTTGTTTCTTTTTTTTTTTTTAAGACTCAAAAAAAATGAGTAGTTCTGAGCACTATTTCACATGTAGCATTTCACTTTATTTAATGGTGGTGGACCCTTGTGAATCTGTCATTGCATGATCTTCAATTGAAGCCTCAGGAGAAAACTATGTATTAAACTCCCCTTATCTTAGCCAACTAGGAATTGTGTTGATTTTTTAATTTTTGTTTTTAGCCCAGCTATTTTGAATCTGTACAATTTAGTAGAATCAAACAGAATGAGGTTGAAGGTATTTAATGTTGGTTGAGCTGTGCCGATGGTATGAACCAGCATTACTGTTGCCCAGACAGAGTGCATCAAATCTGGGAGCATAGAGCAGAGGATATATGCTGAACTGATATATGTTCATGTGTATCAGTCATCTGTGATATGTCATAGCAGACAATTATTTCAGGAGTAGTCAGTGATAGTCTGTTATAATTATTTCGTCGTTCAAAATTGTAGGGTATTTTTTTTTTTACAGTAACTGTAATTGGCTAAGGGCTAGAGTAGTTTGATAGTAAAACATAACAATTGAAATGTTGTACTTGTGCTTGTGTTAAACTTTTTTTACCAGTTTATGGACAGAATTTAGCGCAAATTTTTATTTATTCATTTATTTTTTTTTTCATTCATTTATATTTTAGTTCATTGATATTGGCATGTTGTTTTTTTTTTTTTGCTTTTGTTTTGTTTTGTTTTAATGGTTTGTTGTTTTTTTTTGTCCACTGTGTTGATTTTGCATGCACTTGTAGAACAGAAAAATAGGTCCACACAGTATTGATTTCATGACAGGGATACATTTTTTTAAATACCACAGAGTTCAAAATGTGGAATTGTATAGCCATTTATAGTTAAGTGACAGTGTAGAAAGCCCGGGTCATCAACTGAACTGGAATGATGAGCTTTTGAAGCTGTCTGTACAATTTTATATCAAGATGTGAATAATTTCATTGTTTATAATTTATCTGATTGGAAAGTGATGCTTTGTTACATAGTGTGTACACTAAGTTAAGTTTGTCTACTATTTGTCTGCTTCCATGTTCTAAGCATTTTTATGAGCATCGGCATTGTTCCGTGAGTGTTTTCAATTTTGTTTTTCATTTTTCTTTTTTTTTTAATGATGGACAAATGCCACAATGAATCTGAGGTATGGGAGAGAATGTGAATGTATAGGGGAAAATGGTCTGTTAGCAAGTGATACTAAGAAGAAAACGTTATACAGTCAGCCTTTATGTGAGATAGACAGCCAAGCATCATATTAAATATAGACCCTTATTAGAGCCCTGCCAGCTTCATCTCTCTCTCTCTCTCAAGGGTTGACATCTTCATATTTGAAAATGCTACAGTCAGCTGTTGTGTGAGATAGATAGACAAGCATTTTACAAAGATTAAGAGACAGACCAGATCCTGTCAGATAGGTAAATTTCATCCCTGTGGGGTGACACCATTATGTTAAAATTTCTACTTGGGTATCACCAGCCTCATGCATACTATCTTGATTTTCATTTCTGAACTGAGCTGCATTGCTATAGCCTTTCTGTGAAATTTTTACAGATTTTTCATGCACTATTGCATCCATGATGAATTAAGCCTTTGCCATGTGCTCACACATAACCAGTGAAAAATAAGTAAATAAATTATGAACAAGAGAACTCTTTAGTTTTGAAATAGGGCAGAGCAGCTATTGTGGGAAAGCCAAGCTTAGTGCTGACCATAATTAAGTCAGGTAATCACAGACCCTTTCTATACAGTGTACAATGTGCAATGATATTATAAGAACAGGATTTGATTGTTGTATGATAGAACACATGTACTACTGTATCCAGTAGATATAATATACAGTCCAAGACTGTAGGAGAGAGTTGATTCTCCCTGTTTGCAAGAAAAATATTAAAATGACACACAAAAGTTATAGTTTGAAGAAATGAGGCACTGATCAAACTGAGGCGACCAGAAGAGGGAAATTCTTAAATGCAAACAATTTCATCATGCCATGTCCCAGATGTGCTCAGTATCACATAATTTTTCAGTAGCATTTGCAGAAAGCTGTCATTGACAAATGTCAGCGGAGGCTGAACAGTGGAGAACAGTGACAGATCAAATTTGTGATAAATTTATTTAGCTTGAAAGAGAGAATGAAAAATATAGTGCAGTTTGATGAGAGTTAAATTTGTGATAGACTAGGCATGAGACAGATTAGATGTTGTAGTGAAAAGTGAAGTGTGTGATTGCAAGTCTGAGTGCAGTCATGTCATGTGGTATATGTGCAAAAACTAAGCTAAACTCTTGACCTCTCTCTTATGTAAATATCATCTCTAATTGTACAGACTTGGACCTTGTAAAGACTATAAATACTGTTGTATTTAACTGTAAAGGAAAAAAAAAATCAATTTTGTGCATTGAAATCTATGCTGTTTTACTATTGTATATGCTTTTAAATTAGTGTAAATATTTTGGAAGAAAACAAAATATGGCAGAAAAAAAAAAGCAGAAAACAATTTTAATTCTCATCATTATGTTGTTGATGTTGCTGTTGCTACGTTTTTGCCTAAAGCGATGTTTAAAAATTTCAGTGTGCAATGTGGTGAAATGTGTTATTTTTTAATGTGTCACTACTTTTAACTTCCTACCCCCATCTCCACCTACCCATTTTCCTTCCAGACTGTTTGGCTTTCAATGGGTCAGTGAGCCTTTACTATTCAAATTTTTGTCTTTATTACTATCATCCTTCATCAAGACAAATCTCAGTGTTCAAACTCACCTTCTTTTTTTTTTTTTTTTGTCCTGCTCACAAATTTAAGCTGGTCACATAATGTTTTTGTCTCAATCTCGGCATGATTATGGTAATTCTAACCAGTCTTGCAGAACAGTGGCCAATGCAGGTCTGCCCTGTAACAGCCATTGGTATTGTTACTGGGATTAAAATTATGGGCTGCTTAAAATATGAGAAAATGAGAACTAATAGATTTTTTTCCAGCAGATCTGATCTGTAGTGGGATAGATTCATTTTCATTGATTTTAGGTCTAAAGAATAGAATTCAGAAAAGTATGAAAGACTGTAGGTGCCATGGCAAAATTGAAAAATAAAATAATAGTCTGATTTAATATCAGGACTTTTGAAGTTACGTGCTATTCATACTTTGCGCGTGATGAGCAATGTATATTCATTGGTTTGTTCCTTATAAGATGGTGTATACTATTGTTAAAGTGACGTAGAAAAGATGATACCTTGTACTCAAGACATCAATAAGGGCAAAATATTCTGTGACCAGCTCTGAATAATATTTGTACTTACACCGACAGGCATTTTATCCATAAGGTCAGGCACGCTTTTTTTTTTGTTTTTGTAAAGATCAATTTTAATGCTTCTTGTATTGAGTCTCCATTTTTTCTTCATATTGGGAACTGAGAGGGATAGTTAAAATAAATAATATCTCAATAAGTGACTCCCCTGAAAATGTAAAAAAATTCTAATTTTCCCCCCATGCCTCTTTTCTCTCTCATCTTACTTTTGTTACATTGACTGGATGGAATAATTGATAATGATTTCATTTTTAAGGAATACAAGAATTCCCATTTTTTTCTGTGAAATTGAACAATGCAAGACAAAACATATCATCAGAATTGGGTGGAAAGTATGTGTATTTTTAAGTGTTTGTTTTTATCTGTTTTCTTGATTGTTCCGTCGTTTGAAAGACTGAAATTTTCAGTCGTTAAAGTCATGAATGAAACTGGCAGTGAAAAAAAAAAAGATCGACTACAGAATCTTCTTCACCTTTTTTTTTTTTTTTTTAAAAGAAGTTTTTCTGTGCTTTTTAAAGCTCTTAAGATGTTTCATGAATTCAGCTGCACCAAGGCTAGCCATGAACTAATGTTTTGGCATACAGTGAAACAGATGGCAGAAAAGCATGATATGTTCTTTTTGAAAATGAATGATTTGATATCAAAATGTGATAAGTACCATTTTTTAAATTTCAAAGATCGGTGCATTACCTTTTGTGTGACCTAATTAAACAGCACAATGCGATATGTCCAACATCAGAGTTTAGTATGTTTTGCAAAACACAGTTATTTAGCACAAAAATTAAATTTTGATTTTCCAAAAATAGGTTTCATTTTGCAGTCAAAATCTTTCATCTTTCATTATGTATTACATAAACCTTTGGAAAGTTCTCTGTTTTTATGTTTGGTTTCATACTCATCAAAACGTAAAAAACGAGTCTTACAGAAGTAGTCAAGAGACAAGCTGAATACAAAAGAATGAGTTATTAGTGACTGGGGGGGGAAATGTTGTTGCTTTTGTTTTCATCACCTTTTTTGATGATTTTAATCTTGCCTGCCTTGTGGATGTTAACTCACATCATGAATGGAGTGACTTAATATATGTGAATTTTTTTTTTTTTTTTTTGAACGAAGAAAAGTATGTTAGGAAGAAAGATATTAAAAGTGATATGAAGTAGATTGAGAGAGTGAATAGAATGAGTGAGACAATGGCTGTGTCGTCATGAAAATAAATTTTATTTAATGGTTTCACAGCGTCGTTGTTGTGTTGTTCTTTCAATCTTTGTATGGTCTCGAGAAATATATTTTAAACAATAAAACGTACACATATCAATGATATTAAAAATGAATGCAAAAGTGAGACAATCAACCCCAGGATACTTGTCATCACACATTTTGTTTTTTCTTTTCACATTTCCATCATTTATGCTATTCAGATATAAATTTATGCAAATATTTTGGTTCTCTTTAGTTTGCCAGTCTTCATGCCAATTTTTTAATGGTTACTTATGCTGTTAAATCAGGCAGAAAAACCTGGTATAAGTCCTCAAATGGTTTCATGGAAAGAAAGACCATAGTATTTTTCAGTATATTTATTATTCATTTCATATCCAAGACATAATAATACTTCAAAATGGCAATTGTCATGTACATACACAGAACAAAATTTACTCACAAAAATGAGGAATATGTAAAACACAATGTAGGTAAAAAAATATTTTAAAAGATGCTGTAACCATTAAAATCTCATTATTTTCTGGCACAAACTTTTGTTTTGAAATTCCATCATCTCCACAGATAAATAGTACAACTGTTTGTTCAAATAAATGCATAATGAAGGAACTTTCTTCTCTCAGGCCATTGTTCAATTGCTTTAAAACTGGTCAGAATGTTTGCTTCTTTGTAAAGCAAAACTCTCGAGCATCATACAGAACTCAGAAATGATAAACAATTGAGACAAAAACACATGTCACTATAAATTAGCTATTACAATTCAATCCCATCCGAATCAACTGATACAATTGTGTAATATCATCATACTTGAGTGAAGACAGTTCCTAAATTCTATCATTTATTCCCAAAACAAGATAATTTTAGCATTTCAACAATCTCTATAAATACACAAAGAGTAGCAAAATGCCTGGAAATTTTCCCACTTACTTGTGTAGAAAAAAAATCTCTTCCCTTTCAACAAACTTGACTGACATTTTCACAAACTGACTACAATTCTTACAAGGTATTTATTAACACTGTTTATATAATCCATAAAAGAGATGTGAAAAATACTACTTCGAAATTTTTCGAACACATGGTCCAGATTTGAATGATGGAAACTGGCAGGTGTTAAAATGGATAGAAAATTTGATACATTTCTGTCTTTCCAAGGCAGAGTCATTATCTGATCAGCTGCACTGTCTGATTATAATCTATAGTGGACCATTCAGGTATATACAAGATTATATTGAATAAACCTTCATTACAATCTTAGTTGTCTCAACTGAAAACATTTTTATCATAAGGCAGCCTTTCACACAAAAAGATGGAATGAGCAAAATCTTAAATCACCTCTGAATGTTCATACAGATTGTTATATGTAATAAAGAATTGTCAAATGATAGATCTGATAAGAAATCTACTTTAGCTGTCTAGCTGCATGAGGCCTGGAGGTGACAAAACATAGCTTGTAACACAACAAACAGCCACTGCAGCATTCTCAATCAGCCATGAAATTTACATACATGTATTCTAAATGTTGGTTATATCCAAAAACTGACATCATGTTCGTTCCAAGCATATTATTAAAGCCAACCAAATGCCATATGCATTTCATCGTCTGGAGCCTCAGTCATGAAAAACAAAGTGAACGTATCTTATTTTTTTAAAGATATGGCGAGATACCAATACCTATATATACATGTGCAATGTTCTGATGTTAGTTTCTTCTTTTTTGCAAACGATCACTAGTACAAGCATGTTTTTGTTACCAGGAACTACTCCCTTTGGACAGATCTCTGTGTGTTACAAACAATATTGCCTGTTTCAGATCAAAATGCAATGAAACTGATTCATTGGATCACTACATGACATGTACTAGAGCCCTTACATTTGTGCAGGCTAAGAGTTTGTGAGCTAAGAATTTGTGAGCCTGATGACTGACAATTATATAATCTAACAATATGTCTCCCACACATGAATAAACAATGCAATGGCATCTATCAGATCATGACCACTGAAAAAACCACCCCAGAGGGAATTGAAAAGCATACAGAGAACTGAAATCACATCATTTTCTCTCAAAATGCACCAACTTCTTGGCAAAATCAATGTACCTGCAAATGATTACATTCCTAAGACTAAACCTCTATAATCCATTGAACTGATGCTGAGATTGTGCTGTGGCATCTTTTTTTCAAAAAAGGATGAATGCTATTACAAAAATTCTGGTCTATATATTCAGCAGGCCTTCCATTCAATTAGTAAACGATGTTCTGGTTATAAGGAGTTAATTTCCTTTCACATCACCTGATTTAAGAGGACTTCCCGTGCAATCTGGAGCTTAAATTGCAAGATCTATCATACATTCACCCACTCTGAAGGTTTATACACACATAAACATAATGATCTATTTTTTGAAATATGAATGTGTTTAAAATAGCAAATTTAATAAAAGGAATATGAAAAAAATGGAAGCAATGCAAGAGATAAATGATACATGTACTCCAATTACTTTGACAGTATATATGTGTTAACTTTACAAGGTAAACATTATAAGGAGTTACATGCATCTTCTACATGTACTTTGCTTTTCAGTCAATTACTCAGCATTTTAGAACCTTACTAAATACTTGATGCAATAGTAATCTAAATACTGCAGTTGATAAAATACACAAATGAAACATTTTTTCTGCATTCTCATTATGTTGTAAAAACATTTTGATTTAAACTACAGAATATTTGTCTTTCGCCCAGAGCAAATGAGCTGGAAGTAGCACCAGATGATTGCAAGCTATGACCATTTTTAATTGTTTTCCGACTCAGAAACCACATTTTTATATATTTTTTTTTTTTTTACAAAATGAACATTTAATCTTTTTTAAGCTAAAAAAACAAAACATTTGCTATCTCAGAAAATAATTAAAAATGGCTGTAGCTTGAAACTGCCTGGGGCAAGTTCCGACTCATTCACCTTGGGCGCAATACATTTGGTTACTTGTAAGAGATATTTAATTTTTTGGCATAATTTTGGCTGATCATTTTCAATCATTTCAGAGAATAAAAACAAAAGACCATTTTGCATCTAAAGTCTATCTGTCATCTGTCTACTGATCTCTCTGCTTGCCTGTTTGTCTATCTATCTTTCTATCTCGCTGTCAATCTTTCTGCCTGTCTGTTTGGCTCTCCACATTTCTCTTTCACTTTTTCTCTTTCTTCTTCAATCATTCTTGATGGGAACATATTTACATCATGCTTCTTATAATGAACAGTTATACATGAATGTTCTTCATAATTACTGTATATGAAATGAACATTCACAGTTTCATTCACACATCAATGGCTTTTTATGACTGCTCAATTTACAGCCATTAAGATTCCACTTTTGTACATGTATCAAGTTTGTTTGAGAGTCCTTATATGTCAAATCCTTCCAGTTAAACGAATTAATGAGGTGACAATCCACACTGCATATGGTAGAGTTTCAATTCATATTTTACCTCAACAGGTTTGATGATGATTTAACTCAAATGATCTAGGTGTTTCAAGATAATATTCACTTTGACTACTATTTCTTATAATACTCTCGGCCTCCTGAATATGACTGACCGGTCCAAAGGACAAAATTAATATCCTTGCTCTGATCAACTCATATAATAGTAAAATCTAAATATGTCAACAGAATCTGCTGGAGTTATCAGGGTTTCAAAGATGTTACAAATAAATAAAATAAATTACAGTCTATACTTTCAAGTAATACGACAGAAGTACAGTGATAAAATACACTAATCCTAATGCAAAGGATAATGAGCAAGTTTTTCTCATATCAATCCTAGGACATGTCCAGGCTTAAACCAAACACAAATCTATCTATTATCTTCTCATTTATTATTATTATTTTTTGTTTTAATTTTATTTTACCTACAATCATATTGTTTTCTTCTTAATTATTAAAGGATATTGAAATATCATCACAACTTTGTACAATTACACTGTAGACAATTTTTATCAACTATACAAAAACTGGACTGAATGACACAAAGATAACGCAATGAGGAGCTCACTGATTTAACTCTCACAAGATTTGAGTATGTAGTATGTGCATGATTGTGAGCATTTTAATCTTATTTTGCTATGTAACTGACTATTTGCCAGACATAAACTATTTAAGAACAATATTTATTTCGAGGTACAATCATGAAACAGTGACACATGTCCTAAAAATGAAAGAAAGCATGCTAAGAGAGAGAATGCACACTGTATTGCCATTTTTAAAATTTTTTGTTTAAATTACATTATGAAAAGTAATTACATGAGCCACTTCTTTTTACATTTCCTCAAACAGTTCTGAATCAGTTCATACAAGAGTCTCAATTATGTAGTTGTTACTACTTGTTATACTGACCCTGTCATTTCCTTTCTATTTTATGAAACATTTGTGAACAACAGGAGTCATAGGAAAATTTGTCCACATAATGAGTGGGCAATACCTCAGCAGTGATTGATAGTGTTTGCTGATTTGTTATCATTTGCCTGTAACCATGGTATAGCAAATTTTTTGTAAGGTCTGCATAATTTTCTCTACCCATCTGTATGCATCTCAACCTCTCACTGTTCTCTCCTGGTTTTTACCCAGTCCTCATTTATTTGTGCACCGATCTCCAATGGAACTAAATAACTTAATCGATAACTTCATTGTTGATGTCCAAAGTCTCAGTGTCATTGCACAAATTATTTTCTGTACTGTTGGTGTTATTATTAGTCTCCTGGTTTTGTTCCTCTGTGTTGTCTTCTAGTGGTATCCCATTCTCATCCAAGTGTGGTTTCTTATGGAAATCGGACTCTGTGAAAGCTCCTTTTCCCCTGTGGGTGACATAGGGGTCGGGGTCGGGTGTCGGCAAGATTTGTGCCAGCTTTCGAGAGGAGGTCATCTCCTTCAGTTTCATTCTTTCTTCAACTTTGTGTCTTTCCTTCTCTGCAAGTTTTAACTTTTCTGCTGCATCCTGTAAGTACATACAGATATACTTGAAAACAGTCAGGTAATGTAATTATAATATTTCAAAATTGTATATGCTTTAGAAATTAAATATGATAAGCAATCAAATATCAATTTTATTGAAGACTTGAACATTTGAAAGAATTTACTAATTTCTCTCTCATTTTGTACCTGAAGCTGTTGTTCTGCCTGCTGTCGCTCACGTGCAAGAGCTGCCAACTGTTCCTGTGCGAGACGCAAAGATTCCTGCTGCTTTCTGTGAGCCTCCTCAAGTTCCTGGCGTGACATCTTCTCCTTCTGAAGCTGCTGGTTTTGCTCAGCCTGGAGGCGCTCTAGTTCTTCTCTCTTAGTATATTCCTCCTCCAGTATCCTGTACAAATGTCCAAGAACAAGTGTCTTTAGTATAGAAAAACACACACATTTACACAAGATTTGATTCATTTCATTCCCCCACTTTTGTAAACACACAAGATAAAATTTCTTGTTCAATTGCTTAAAAATGTAGTCGTGTCTATCACCATGATCTTTCAATATGTTGCGTTATTCTGCTTTTAACTTTTTTCTCTTTACTGTGGTGCATATTCTTGAACTGGTAGAAAATTATGTGAGACATGACATGATGAAATCTGGTGCTTATCAAATTGAGGCAAGTGGAGAAATCACATGTTTTTCAACAGTGAATTAATTTTTTTACAGAATTTTGTCTTTTTCACAAAACCCTTCTATATCGAGTTAAATTTGCTGAAAGAGATTGAGTAAAAGCCCCAAAATTGTAAGTTAGCAGCATGGGCGAACAAAGATTAATAAGGATTTACAAAAGTGATGGGCCATTGTCTCATTAAAGTGAGCTGCAGCAACAGGTCACCTCCATCATCTTTAATTGCCCATAGCTGTACTTCTACTTAAAGTAGAACAAACATTTTTTCACACATAAAAATGTAAATGAATAACCCTAACAGTGATACCAATAACTTCATATCTTTAAAATTTGGTAAGAGCCTGATTTTGTCATGTTGCATCTCATTTTGTATGTTGATTTTGTCATGTTGCATCTCATTTTGTATGTCCTTGTCAAACAGAAATATCAAAGCCAAACAAACAAAACAGAACACAAAAACAAAAAAAGAATCAGTTCCTCTTGTTACTGACTTTAATTTCAAAATAAATCCTCCTATGATTTTTTAACCATAACTGACTAAACTTCCCTACTGGAAAAATGAATGGAATAAACCATATCAAATGTAAGTCAATTTTCATCAGTAAAAGTAATAGTTTAAATCCTCCATGACGAGTACTGATTGATATAGTGGCAGATACACACTAAACATCATCATCAAGCAATATCATCAACCAACAAAAACAATGCCAATATCTCACTTTGACTGCAAATTTCGGACAATTTCCTCATCTCTCTTCAGTGCTCGTTCGTGTTCCACCAATTCTTCAAGAGCAGCTTTGGTTTCCTCCAATTCTCTCAGTCTCCGTCTCTCCTCCTCCAACTGTGCCTCTTCCTCTCTCAGCCTTGCCTCCACTTGAGCTCTTTGCTCTCTCTCTGCTTCGATTGCCTCCATGCTACTGATTACCATTGCCTCTCTTTCTGCCTGCAGTCTTGCTTCTGTTTCTGCAAATCTGAAGTCATAATGATCAAGGATATGAATGAACAGTTAATTCTTCTTAACTGATTGAACTCAACACATCTGAATCTTCAAAGGATTATTGCTTGGCAAGTGCTGCAAATTTGAATAAAATAGAATAATTTAAGAGGCAAAGGTTTATTATAGTATGAAAAGACATACACATTCTGACAATATGACCATGAATGACATGTTTATACCTGATATTCTATAACAAAAATATACTGAATTTGTAAACAAAGTTCTAAATAATTACATATGTCTCATAGCCAGTCAAAATGAGACGTATGTCAATTTTTCATCATATGGGGTTTTTGGTATCATGAGAAAGCTTATTTCATTCCCTTTCAGATGGTGAAAAAAGTTTTGAGCTTGTTTTATTCTAGCCAGAGATATTGCAATTTAAAGAGACAAGCCGGGAGTTGCCAGCAATGACCAAAATTCTGAGAAAATCAAGTTTACATCAATGGTCTAACACAAAAATCTACATACTTTTCTCTCATTAAAACCTGATTTTATGAGGAAATATTTATAAATCGAGGGTAAGACTGATGCTATTATATTCAGAGATGAATGCACTTTGGCTTTCTGCAATAAAAAAAATTTGATGTCTGACCCCCCCCCTCATTACATTCAAAGCCCAATTTCTCGGTTCTAGCCCAATGACTTACGTCTCATTTTGACTGGCTGCGAGACATATACACTGAGAACACTTCAAAGTCACAAACATGTTTAACAAATTACAATCTATTGAATCAATTAGTTGGCGATAAATAACTGAATTGAAGTGTTGTCAAAATTACAGTGTGACAGTTATGATTTTACAGCATTCACAAAAAAGAAAAACAAGTGTGATTTACATTACATAAAATCATTAGTGTTCCCAGCACTCAATCAAAGGGAAGAGTGTTCACAGTTTACCTGTTTTTCTCTGCTTCAATTTCTCTCCTTTTTTCCTCTAGCAATTGATTGGTTTCCTGTCTTCTCTTTTCTTCTTCTTCAGCTCTTTTCTTCCGTTCAAGTTCCAACAATCTTTCCCTTTCTTTGATTTCTTCTTGGGCCAGCTGTCTTTGCTGTTTGGGAACAAGAAATTTTTCAATAAATCTTTTCCTCTGGAGAAAAACTAACTAGTGAATTGAATGCATAAGACATTATGATTTTATTAGACTATCATATGACCTTTTGTTGTTCTACAATAAAATTGAAGTTCCAATGTATTTTTCCTATATAAACAAAATATTAAGGGCTAGCTGTAAAATAAATAAGGTGTAGTGTACTTAGCCACTTGCATGTTATCATAATAAGAATGCAGCTGATTTCACTTCAGGATAGTATGGCCAGACAATGTTTCAACATAAACATGTTTTTAAAGTCCATACATAAGACTCACATTTGTAGAATTTCCTGGCTTCACTAAATCATAACTGACTTATAACTAGCGATGGAACAATTTTTACCAGCTGCTCCTCTTCCTATAAATCATGCAGACTGAGTTCAATTTATTTCAATAACTAAAGCTAGAAAGTTCATAGTGAAGAAACAAATGTGTGAGTTTGCTTTTTTCAACACCACATTCCAAATTCAACAAGTTGAAGAGATAAAATTAGGGGAAAATACTCTTAAGGTCTAATGGAAAAGAAATATTATGATTAAATAATAACATACTTTCCTTTCTTCTTCCAACTGTCTCTCTCTCTCTAGCAGCTTCTCTCTCTCTGCCACTCTGTTCATTTCCTCTTCTGCTGTTCTCCTTCTCCGCTCCTCTCTTTCCTTCTTTCTCTCTTTCCAGGCTTGTTTTTGTAGGCTTTCTTTGGACTTGCCAATGCTAGTAACAACCCTCTTGATATCTGAAAAAGGCAATGGATAAGCCTTCAATTTCAGGTCTGCATTACTACACAAATCACACCTCCGTCAAGAGAATAAGAAAGCCAAACTATAATAGTCAGGAAAGATATATAAAATTATAAGAATGAATTTTGCCAAAAATCATGTTTATGTTCAATTACTCTCTGCCACAAGAAAGATGGAATCATGAACACTTTTTATCTTTCAGATTCCATGTCATGCAATGATAGTAACAGAAACAGATAATCTTTATCCTCTCTCTTTCCTTGCTGTAGCAAAATATTATTCAGGAAATTGAGCCAGGAATTATATATAAAGAGAAAGAGAGACAGAGTAAAAATTGTGAATAATTTGATTACTATTTTGTTCTGGTAAAATATTACCACAATTCATTTCACATTTTTCATTAGAATCTTGTCATGATGTTGACAGTTTCTGATTCACCACAATTTTCTTCACTTGCAACTTCAATTATATGAATGGTCTACTGGGTATAAGACAATGCAGTTTCATAAGATTTTGGGAAAAAAAAAAAACACAAGACCATAATAAGATGTTTTTATGCTGCAATTCAACACTGATAGGATGCTAAATTCAATTACATATTACTGTCAGCAAGAAAATTATGGTGACTCTAGCTATTTCTAATTACAGTTAAATGACCAGTGAAACCTTACCAGACATCCATTCATTTTTTGATTTCAGATCAGGTGCAGATAACTCATAATGCTTATTGGGAGCATTTAATTTGAAGCGGTGTTGTTTTCCCCCTGGCTTGTCAGGAAAACTCTGGGGAGTACAAAGGTTGGAAATATTGTGACAAAGTGATGAGAAAACAGTTTCCAAATCATCAGATTCTAAAACAATGGAAAGAGTTCAAAGTGAACTTAAATTCTAATGAGAATATCTGCCTTGATTTTACTCCTGGCTCATCTTGCAAACTAAAATTATTAACACTGGCACTCATAAATCATAGGCATCAGCCCTGATAATATTCATTGTATGTATGTGTTTCAGACATTTCAAAGTGACTCCTCTGCACAAAATGATATAGAGGGACAGTGGGTACTGCCCTTATGCTTCAATGTGTCAAACAGCAGATCTCATCAAAGACTCACTCATCATAATATTAAGTTGCACACAGATTCATTTCCAAACAGCACACAATAAAAGCAATACTTACATTATTCATCTCAAGTGTATAAACTGTCATTTCGAATATCAATGTTTTCATAGACATGGGCAGTTTCAACTAACACTTTGAGGATTAATCATCTGTAGCCACTTCATTTCAAACCTACACTTTAATGCAGTGATAAGGATATCAGTCTGCATTGTTCAGAATTTCACATTAAACTGTAACAAGAGCAGCGCAGTGTTTAAACTTTTTATCTGGTCACCAGCAAGTGATAAATAAGATCCCAACTATGAAGTTGAGGTGGCTGTCCAAGAAAATGGGCTGATACATTTTAACAGCCACATTCTGAATTAGTACTTGTAGTTTTCATCACATCCTATGAAAAAGGTTCATTTAATTTCCTAATGATGAAACAAATTCAACACATAAGACATTTATTGTTTTAGTTATCACAGATATAAGGATCTTGATCTTGTACATTACTGTATCCTAATAATAGGGTTCATAATAAAATATTTCAACAAATTTGACATTACCACTTAACAAATGCCTTCCAATGTAAGTCAAAGTAAACAGAAACAGGAATAAGCAACATGGACAAATAAATTTTTCATCCACCTGCGTAAAGCACTCGGGACACAGTGCAATAGTTCCTTTCAAGTCCTTCTCATCAGAAGTCACATAATACTTGAGGGAAGTGGCACTGAGCACAAACCACCTCTCCTTCCATGCTGTTACTTTGTTACCAAACTTCACCATGTAACCCTGAAATGGAAATTATTACAAAATATCTACAAGTCTGTCTAGGACATCAAGATAACATATACATAGATATCTATCTTCATTCATTTATATTATATTGCGGCCCATATCACCTTTCATCATGCTTGATTCTCATTTTTAAAAAAACAACTGAAAATCAAATGAGAGTCCAGACCAGTATCTCAATGATGATTATGACAAATTTACCACAAATTTCTTGGCATCGTAATTCCAATATTTTGAGCCTTTATTTAACATAAGAATGCCTGTACATTTGGAAAGACAAAAATTCTTCCTTTTTTTTTTTCTTTTTTGCACCAGAAGAATGTCATTTGGACAGCTTTTAAGAAACAAAGTTTTGTATAACTGAAATGGTCTTTGTAGAGAAAAAATTATCGTCAGTGCTGCGAAGTCCGTGCCTCCGTTTTTCCCGAACCTAGGGGAATCCCCTTTGATCTCGCGAGAGTGCT
>JBCAUA010258676.1:0-20172 GCA_038406235.1 Peronia verruculata | reverse complement strand
TAATGCGATCTTCAAACGATCGTAGCGATCAAACGCATCGTTCCAATATGGCGAAATTCGGCAGTAACTTCCCTTGAATACTCTTAACCATGTTCCCGCGAGATCTCGTACATAGGGCCGGATATCCGTGTGTTAAGAAACAGAAAGTGAAGGCGATACATAGCGGGCGTTAGTGGCAGCTGCGGTACTGAATCGATAGTGGGCGTTAGCAGCCGTTGCGGTACTGAATGGGTTAAAAGAAATAAAAGTCATCCTCAGGACCCGCATCATTCAATGGTACAAACATTTAAGAAAGCTTTTGTTTCAATAACTTCTACAAATATTTGGGTACAGTCATGTTGGCTCAGCAGACATTTTGATCTTTAAAAAAAAAAAAAAAGGAAAAAGATTTTAAAAAAAGCAAAAGCCATTAATATACTCACATCTTTGCCTAGAGCATTGGCCAGTTCTGTTTTCAGGTCCTTGTAATCGGTGGCTATGAAGACTGATTTGGCCCCTGTCTTCTCCACTTCTTTCTTGACCTGCACATCATTGTTACAGAAATATAATTTTTCAGTGATCACTTTGATATAAGCAAATTCATTCAAAGGCAAGGTAATTTTCAACTGGATATTGTATTATATCATGCACAAAATCCAAAATGATATGTGGTGAATCAGTAAGATATGTCCATTTCCTGCAAAAGTTCATATGAACTGTGAAACCAGCTGGAACACGCTGGGTGTCAAAGTGGCTTCACTGAGAACTTCAAAATTTAATTCTTTCACTGCCATGGCTATTTGAACGTTCATTCTGCTATTTCTGCTGCATTAAAATCAATTACTTTTTCAGCATTTCAAAGACCTTAACTTTTTAGGCTTACTGAAAATTTGTATTTTGACTAAGCAAGGGCAAGTCATGGGGTCTACGGATTTTACACAATCTTCTAATGGATATAGCCTGCAGATTAATGACCACTGGGTCAATAGATCTGATTAGAGTATAAATATCTCTACACAGAAGAATCAAAGCAAAATGATGTCAAAAAAAGTCTCGCATGTGTTCTTGCATTAACTTCTGAAAGGCATCATCTCCAACTTTAAAGAAACTAATACCTCTCCACAACAAGTGTGACTTTCATTGCTAAAGAATGACAATGGAAAACAAAAAGAATGATGTTAAACCTGGCTAACGATGGTCTCCACAGAGGGGAAGCACATCTCTAGAGTAGTGGTTCCATACTGTCCTCTCTCTCCAATACACTGCTTGGCAGCAAACATGTTGGGTGTGGTTTTCACATGTTCACAGGCTTTCTCCTGTGGCAAAACAAAAATAATTTTTAAAGTTTAGGGAAAAAATATGTAACACAAATCTGACAATGTTTACCTTCTTTAATAGCACTGCCATTGTGTAGAGGAAATTGCAACTGGATCTGAATGGAATCAGCAGTTTTCCATGAAATTTAACTTTTTCTTGAACACTAATATTTCATAAGGTCACTTTTAATGAAGCAGCAATTTTCTCAATACACAATGACTGCAGTGCTTAAGAGCATGACAATAAGTTTTTAAAGAATGAATTAAAACACTACATTATACATAAATTCTGTAGACAAAATATATCCTTTCAATGACATGGATTTTCATTTGGCTCTTCAGGATGGGCTTTGCAAAGACCAGTGGAGAAAGACCATACTTTAAAAAAAAAGACATCCAACATTCTCTGCAAAGCAAATACTGTGTGACACACTATTTCAGCATCGAAAAGACAACAAAGTGCGTCAGTGATGGAAGAAAGGATAAACAAGATGAAGAGATGAGGAATCTACTCAGCCTGAGTATAGCTAGTCAAAATTACAAAAATATATTATTTCAAGTGAGACTTTTATTACCATTCTACTGTAAATATTGACCTCTTTATTTCTAGTAACTTTCACTGAAGAAGCCTGTAAATTTTTCACAAGGACATACAGTCGTGGGTTTGAGTGGTTATGCAACAAAAATTAGTATTGCATTACACGTTTTGGTTACTGTTCTTTCATTCCTTCACAGCCAAGAGTGACCCACCGGACAATCATTTCAAACTTTTAGATCTGGATACAGCAAGCTGTGTAACTTGAGAACACATATGAAGCCATTCAACTTCCAGTTGTTGATAAAGATCTCTAGCTTTTGAATGAGGAAATATAATTAAATGAATATAGAAGAGGGCTCCCAAAGGTAATAGGGTTAAAAGCAGTAGAAACTGGTAGTTGATTCCTTTTTGATGTCTTAATTTTTTTTTTTTTTTAATCTGAAAAAAAAAAAAAAAGAATTTAACAGCACGTCTAAAAGAGCAAACTTACAAAATCAGGCCCATTCCTCAAGTGTATACCAATGAACGGCCTGTCAGGGATATTCTCTTTGATAAAGGTATCAGCCAGCCGGTCGTACTGATGGGACCACTTGACATATCTCTGAAGCCTGACGTGGTGCAATGCTACAGGAAATGCAGCAGGGGGTCCTACAAAAGCTAGCACTGGATAGTCCCGGGCTGGATATCTGCAAAATGGAGAAATAAATCACTGACAATTTTTAATTAACTTATCCATTGCAATGGACAAGAATTCTTAGGTCCATTTTTTCCCATCCTGTGCCATGGTTGAGTTTTCTTGCAAAGCTACCTACTGTTCTAACCAGCAAATAAAATCTAGCACATTATGTGAAATAACAACTCGTACTTGGTTCAGCATCATGAAATGTCAGGTTACACGTATATGGGACCCATTTACGTTGTGGAACCATTTTGTGCATCAATTAAATTACCTCCCTTTATCAGATACATTGCATGTGACACCAGCATTGTAAAGAACAAAAAACAAAAAAAACTTTTCTCTCTATGTACTTAGGACATGAGTGACAGAAAAAACAGAAAAAATTTTTACCTGATACATATTTTTTCTTCTTATCCTTATATTTTTTCACATTTTTTGCCTAAAATTTTTCTAACAACAGGAATGAAAGTGATTTTTTTCCTTCTTTGTGCTGCTTCTGTTATATACACTTCTTACATCTGACAAAGGGAAAAACTTGAGTGGGTGACCAAAAAAAAACTCATTGACACAACAATAGTTGTTCCTGTGTAACAACAATAGAGCTAAAATCAAGAAGGGGGAAGTCGGCCTGCACTGCACATTAACTTGATATTTTGTGCCATTATTGACACACATTTCAGCCATCACCTGGCCATCACCTGGTCAAACCTTTCCATGACATAATTTCAGACAATGAGTCTATGGATCAAAATCTGTCTGGTAATCATGAAAAATAACTACAATAATAAATAAATAAAAGGCACACGCTGTAAAACCAAGTAAAAAAAGAAAAACACATCCACTTTTCACATGTGGAAAAAAAAAACAAAATCTCAAATTTTGGTTTTGGTGACATTTTCTTCTACATTTTCTGTCTGTTGAAGTTATGGGTCCAAACATTGTTTTGAACAACAGTGGTTGTTAATTCTCATCTTTGTGTATCCATAGGGTATTGTGGGATAGCTAGGACTCAGAACTAAACTCATAGACTGTAACCTTCAAAATATTAAAAACTGGACATCTGTTTTCTTCTCCCTTAGTCTCATGTGTGTTTCACTCTGTATACTCATTTTCTCACCATGCATTCCTCTCAGTCTTTTTGTGTGTAAATTACAGGACGATAGAAATATGCAACCCCACTTCGAGGTTAAAAACATCAACTTACAAGACTAGGACATATATTCCGAACTCTATAGTTACTTTCTTCAATATAAGATGTTTTTTTCTCCTTATCTAAGGTTAGGTACTTCATGTGGCTGTGTATGTATGTGTATGTGGCTGTGTGTGCATATGTCTGTGCGGTATGTTTGTATGAATATGTAGGTATGGAGGCATATATGGTATGCATATGGAAATTGTTTAATGTATATTTGTACTGTATACCCTTCATACATGTTTGTTTCAATTGTTCTTCTGCACTAGTCAAAATGTATTTCCTCGTGGACAAATAAACTATTCATATTCGTAGACTAAAAATCATGGGGGGGAAAAAAAAACAACTAAAGATAGCTCTGCCTAGTGCAGCTCTATCTCCACTAGTCTGTCCATTCAAGAGGAAATTGAGGACAACCAATAAGTAATGAAAAAAAAAAAACCCAAGTGAGAAAAATCAGACCCACACAGCTACAGTGCCTTTTACATGAAGTTACTGAAATAGGCCATGCTCATCAGACATCAGTCATGTCAGCCATAACAGGCACACCAGCTGAGGGTGAGGATAGCAACTCTTAAGTACTTGCCACTATAACACTAATGCAGGAAACAGCTAGCTTCCATCTTCTGCATTGACCAAAAGAGCTATAACAGCACGAGTAGATGACTTACTTTGTTCCCCATTCCTTCATGTTACTCGGGCTCTGTGTGTCGTAGAACAGAGGCCCAAATATCACTGACTCATCAAAGTCAATATTGAACCAGTCCCAGAATGGACCAAATGGGTTGCCTTCTTTAGCATTGCATGAATTTTGCCCACTTTTACCTTGTCTGGCAGAGTAGCAGAAAACTGGGGGAAAAATGAAGAACAACATAGACATGAAATGGAATGTTACTTTGATTGCTTGTCCACCTTTAACGCATGTACAAATGGTCAGAACGGATCACTAAAAAAAACTACATGAACATTTGGAGATAAATGATGTCACTACTACTGATACTCAGAGATACTGACAAGGGAGTAAAAGAGTCAGTGCAAACAGGGATTGTTTTTGATTTGCTGTAATATTTGCCTTGACCATGCACAAAGGTGTTGAACAAACAGTGCAAAGAATTAATACAAATCAATTTACTTCTTGTCATTTCAAATTTTGATCACAAAAAAAAAATTGATATGTAATCAATATGATGAAAAGAAAACATTTCCCATACAATGCCATATTTTTTCTTGTAATGTTTCCTGACATAATTATCAGGCCTGAGATTTAACGCTCACCAACTCGCCAATGGCCCCTAAAAATGGGGTATGGCGAACTCAATTTACGGCACCACTGGCCCGGCTGGCGACCTAAAAATTACCGCCAGTGGTAGAGATTTCTGCAGTTGTATTTTTAATTCTAAGTAAAAAAAAAAAAAGAATCTTGGCTCAGGTGTGGAGCGTGTTTGGAGCTATTATTATCTATCTCAAGTGGACGACGCGAGTGTCGTGTCGCCACCCCGCCTCCTCCACAACTGAACAACACAACCCTCGCTAAACACTAAGCACCTTATTTCGTTTCGTTAAATGTTTCGTTCAGTTTTACAGGTAACTTTTAGAGTTATGGAAAGTAAAAGGTCTTGACCCTGCGAACTATGAGGGATGCGATTACTGTTAGTATATCAATAAAAACAGAGAATAAAGTTGTTTTCTAAAAATAATCAGCAGAAACAGTGTTGTTATTGAAAGTATCGTTTATTAGCAATAGTAGGACAATATAAAATAGAACTGCATTTTCGATCAAAGGGTCTGGCAGCCTGAAGCATTTTCTGGCAACCTCAACTTCCCAGGTTTGGAGCCCGGCTGGCTCCTTAGCCTGGCTTGCTAAATCTCAGGCCTGTAATAGTAGGCGGTAGTGTTAATAATTGTGTAGGAAAGAGACTGACATACTACGTAGCTTAATAAGAACCTTCGACTCAGACCGGTAATGAGGTAAAATCTTGTGAACAATAGCGTTTCAGCTTCATTGTGATTGTATTGATGCACTTGATTTGCTGGTAAACTATCAGTATTTCATGAAATTGTTGTATTCCATCGTGACCATGGACTTGCATTTGAGATTACAAGGTTGCTTATGAGCGAGACATTAAAAGTTTTAAGAAACAGGACTTTGTTGACTTGTGTCAAAGTGCTCAGAGTCTGGGCATCGAGTTGGACCCAGATAGCATTTTGGAGTGTAAGACTGACACCCTAATGGCAGAAGTGCTAGTACCAGCTAATAGCATCATCATATATTATTCATTCGTACCCAGATTCATGTGCCAAATGACAAGTCGAATTCTCATGTTAAAAGCATTTGATATCTTATTCTTACCTTGCCTAGTTGAGAGATTGCGTATGCGGCATGTTTGCCTCACTTCCATGTTGGAAACTTACTTCCTGCGGAAAACCTGGTTGAGTTTGTCCCAAAATCTTGTTGAACTCTATTGTGATGGATAATCATTAAAAAAATCACTCATGAGATTTTGATGTATTTCTCTGTTTTAACATTTCCTCTTTCCATATGTGAAACTGTACTTAAATGGCTTATTTTTATTTTTTTTCTCCCTAGCATGTAGAATTGACAAGGAAAATGCAGTTCTTAGAGACAGAACATAAAGGAAGCATATATTTAAGCTTTTTTTTTTTATGAACCAGTTTAGGGCCATCTTTTGTTTGTCTTTTTTTTTTTTTTTTAAATTGTGTTGTTCTTTATATCTTTGCTGGTTCTAAATATCAGAGTTTCTTGTTTTGAGAAAATTGACATTGTATGTAGTTAAAACACTATTTTATGAAAATTTGCCTGATTTATGATTGTTTGTTTGTTTCTTTCTTTTTGCATAGAAATTTACTTGATATTGAATACTGATATTGCATTAGTTCACTTTTCAGAAGAATTTGTCATTTAGGACACTTTATCTTTCAAGGGCTCAAATGCAATTCTCTCAAAGGAATGTCAGTAATACCTAGGACAGTTTGGCTTGTTAAGGATCACTTTATTTGCACAGCTGCATGTGATGTGTGATTTTCAGTAAATGCTTGAAGCCTGAAAGCATTTTGGGTGTTTACTGTTACTTAAATGGTGGATTAGATCTTAGTTATTTTTATAAGTGGTCTGTGCTAAAGGACTTGGTCAGTGGGGGATGAAAAAAACATGGGTTCTCTGGCCAGCAGACTGTCAACTGCCTTAGAGAGTGCTTTACTATGAGCTGTGCTATGCTAGAATAATAGGTCCATTCTATCCTAGGTAGTGCTGTAGAGTGAATTGTCATATGATGGAATGAATAACTGAGATGTGAGACAATGATATCGGGCTCTCATCAGGTTTTGAGCATATGGAGTTATTGATATCATTGGGAAGACCCCTGGGGATTGTGAAAAAATTACCTGTCTAACTTAAGTAGAAGTTGAGATATTGGCAATTGAAGACCATGGGGGTGGCCTGTTGCTACAGCTGAATTTATTGAGAAAAGAACCGATAACTTTTGTAAATCCTTATTAATCCTTGTTAGAACGTGCCAGTAAATTACAATTTTTGGGCTTTTACTTGATCAATTTCAGTTTATTGAACTCTGAAATGCATTTTTAGATTTATATAGATGGCTTTGGTGAAGAAAATAAAATTGCGTTAAAAATTCACTTCCTGTTGAAAACCACGTCATTTTTCCGGTTGGGTCAGTTTGACGAGCGCCTGATTTCACTGTGTCGCGTCTCAATTTCATTCTTTGCTAGGCAGTGCTATGAAGTATGAGCTGTCCTCTGCTACAGCAGACAAAATGTCATTCTTTCCCAGATAGTGCTGTAATATGGTCCTGTACTAGAACAAACAATTTCATTCTATCTTAGATATTGCTGTAATATAAGCTATCCTGTCCCAGAATTGACCTAGGCAGTGTTAAGAATGAGCTGTTGTGTGCAAGAATGATCAATTTCATTCCAGCTTAGATAAGATGAATTGTTCAGTGCAAGAATGAACAAGTCCAAAATCAGATGAACATCACAAGGAGACAATTACGGCAATGCTATTTCATTATTGTGGATTGGTTTGGTGTTCCACAGATGTACAGTTGTCCAACAAAACATGACCAAGTACCGCCCGAAGCGTACGCCCGTCCCCATCTGGAACAACGGCCTTGATTTTTATGACCCTGTTCGGTACAAGTACCAAAAGTTCAATTCCACCCTCTTGGGGCGGTATAATCGAACAGCGGGCATTTCCAACCCATCCAAACCTCCCTTTGAAGTCATAGTTTCTCACACCCATGCAACCCTCACCAATCTGCACCATTTCCAGGAATACACCATTGAAGTAAGTGGTGTAAGAGAATACAACACTGAAATGAGTGGTTGTGAGAGAATACAATATTGGAGTGTGTGTTTTTGAGAGAATACAACACTGAAGTGAGTGGGTTTGAGAAAATATAACTTTGTGATGAGAGGAATTCAACATTCAGGTAAATTGTTTTGAGGAACGCAACATTAAGGTGAGAGGAATTCAATATTGAATTGAATGGTTTTGATAGAATACCACATTGAAAAGATTAGTTTTGAGGAAAAAAATAAGGTGAATGATTTTTGAGGAATACATCATCGATGTGTCTGGAATTTTTTTGTGGAATTTTAAGATTGAGGACAGAATTGACTTATTTTTAAAACTTTTTCAAACTTCCTCATTTCTGATCCATCGTAGTTTGTGAACATATTTTTTTAATTGATAACCCCCTGGTGCCTTTCATGTGCTAATATTGATATGGTGATTGTATGTAATTAAAGGGTTTCAGGGCAAAATGAGACATATCCAAAATTGTGGTTTAGAGAAAAATGATAATTTGTTCTCCAGTAGTCCGTAATTTGTCATTAAGAACTGGAATTTTATGAAGACTTTCTTGAAGGACAAGCAGTGTTTGGTTAAAGCCCTTACCATATAGCACTAGCATTATTCCCAATGTTGAGGGGGATAACTAAAAATTTTGAAAAATGGCGTTTGTCGCGTTTTGCCCTGAAACCCTTGAATTGTATGTTCAGATTGTCATTTTCCACCTAAACACAAAAGGGGGGGGGGGAGGGTAATTGCAATTTGACATCTCATCATGTAGTGTCACATGATCAGTCATGTGACTACTGCTCTTTGATAAAGACATAAGTGAAGACTTTCTGTCAACATGTGTTACATGCCTGAACATGAGAACTATCAGATAATGTCAGTGAAAAATTAATGGGTCATTAAAAGTATGCATTCATTCGATAGAATCACCATTGCATAACTCATCAGTTGGTTTGTGCCTTAAACAAGTTTTTGTCGACAGTGCTGAAAGTGACTGATAATCATTGCTTAAGGATCACGACACAAGTCATCTTCATCACTTTTGAGATATGGAAAAAGAAGCTTTTGTAGCACAACTCATTTAATGAATTTTGCTAACTGTGATTATGTTTACTTGATGCGTAAGATTTGTGATTCATGTCCATTATAATGACATGACGGGATGGCTTACGTTCAAAACGCCATGAAATGTCAGTTGCATTTTGGTTTGCCACTCATCTGACCCAACCTAATAACTAGCCAAGATACCTCCCATTGGGTGGCTGAAAGGCTTTGTAAGAAAGAAAACAAAAAATGTAGGTCTATGTTTTGACATACTGTCCAACAGTCGGAGCTGATAGATGTCCTTTTGTTTGCCAGAGAACAGAAAGCCTGCCCTTTCTCTCACTCTCTCTCTCTGTCTCAGTAAGCCTTTTTTTTTTTTTCAGTCAGTTAACATGCTACATGTAATTCCCTTTGCTAAATACAAGACTTGAGACAAGCATTGTAAAGAGGGGGAAAAAAAATCACTTTAGCTCCTGAGTGAAGCTAAACAATTTTGAAAAAAAATTCAGGACCCCCCCCCCCCCCAAGTGTTTACAGCTGATTTGATCAGCCATAACTTTCATTCTGTGGTGTTAGGGCCAATTTAATCAGCTGTATTGTGATTCATTATTAGGTCAAGGTCAGTCTATGTCAACAATTTAGCAGAAAAAATGACCATATTGTAGATTATTCATTCTACTTTCAGAAAATGTATGGTTGTTTGGCCTTTACTTCATTTGGTATGCCTGTTTTCAAGCATTTTCCAACATTTTGATAAAATCTTTAATTTCCCCTCTGAGACCACAGACTGTTTATTGGCATCACTTGGAGGGTTAAAGAAGAAAAAAAATTGTTTCAACATCTGGTGAACTTTCCTACACTTTCAGGAAAAAAGCAATGATTTAACAATTTTGTTTTTCTTTTTTTTTTTTTTTTACTTCTTTGTTATGTTTATAGTTTACCTCTTGCACATTGTAAAATGAAGCACTTTGGTTTATGAACAATAGACCTCATTCTTGATATGGTCTGTTTTCTCTCCCTCAGGTGACCGCCTGTCACAAGACCAACCATATCACTGGCAGGAAGCTGTGTGGCTCCAGTACCGTGATCTCTGGTCAAACCATTGCTTCCTGTGAGTGGGTAGTATAAAAGACCTTTTTGTCACCTCTCTATATTTCTCACTCTGTCTCTCTCAACTCTCCTATTTTCTTTCTCACTCTCTCTCTCTCTGTCTCACTCAGTCACTGTCTACGTCTTTATCCTATCTGTTCTTCTTCTTTTTCTTTTCATTCTGTTTTCATTCTTCTTCTTTTCATTCTTTCATCTGTTTTGTGCCGATAGAACTATATTTTGGAAATATTTTTAATGTAGTTCTTTGGGGCTTTTTTAGACAGCTGGAAGACTGAGCGGGGCACGAGGTTAGCTATGGAAATATATTAGGATGCTTTGCAAAAAAAAAAAAAAAAAGAAGGAAAGAAAAGGAAAAAGGTTCCACATTGTCCAACAGGTGCGGAAAGATAAATAAATGTCATATATTTCCACTTGTGAAATCATATTTGAGAAACAACACGGTGAAATGGGGGTTTGGTCAATTTTTCATCTTATAGAATCAGTGGTATCATGTATATTTATATATCTGTTCATTTATCTGTCTGATGATGGAAAAAATTTTTACTCTGTTTTGGGTAGAAGTTGAGATGTTGGGCTTTAAGAGGATGGGGGTGGTCAGCCTGCTGCGGCTGAAGTTAGCGAGAAAATATCTGATCAAGTTTGTAAATCACCATTTATTCTTATAAAATGTCATATTGCTAAATTACAATTGTTGGCTTTTTATTCAATATATTTCAGCAACTTTAACTCTGAAATAAATTGTCACATGGATGTGGAAGGGTTTTGTTCATAAGGAAAAAAAGAATAGTGTTAAAAATTCACTCGCAGTTGAAAGAATTATAATTTCTGTATGAAGAGCCCCTGGATTTCATTGTGTCACAGCCCATTTTATTGTGTTTTTCACTAACTGATCTTCTTTGTGGGCTGGATCACAACTGCTTTTTTTTCTTTTTCCTCTGCAGTGCATGCAGACAACATCAATGTATCCATGATCACGGTGGAGACCACCGGCAACAAGAGTGGGGAGATTTTTATACAGTGGATGCCACCCCCACAGCCAAATGGACTGATCCTGCAGTACAACATCAAGTACAAGAAGATCGATGTGGAAAGAGAAGTGAGTAGACTGTCTCTCCCTCATGTTCAGGATAGGTTAGGATAGGATTTAAAGGAGAGAATTTTTGGTTTTATTTTATGAGTGTTTTCAATGGATTGTTCTGTTCATCACTCATCTTTTTTTTCATGCCGCCCATCTTCTCATGCCATCCATTGTAAATTCTAACACCACCCATCATTTTTCATGCCACTCATTACCTCAGGCCACTAGTCTTTTTTTCATTCTAGTCATTTTTCATGCCACCCATCCTTTCTCATGCCACCCATCTGCCACCCATCCTTTCTCATACTACCTGTCTTGTCTTATGCCACCCATTCTTTTCCAGGCACCCATCTTCCTTTTTGCCACCAAGCTTTTTTTTTTAATGTCATCCATCATTTTCCATGCTATCCCTTTTTTTTCTCATAACACCTGTCTTTTGTATGCTACCTTTCTTTTGTCATGTCACCCATCGTTTTTCTTGCTACAAATCCTTTCTTATGCCACCTGACCATGCCACAACTCATTTCTCATGCCACAACTCATTTCTCATGCCACAACTCCTTTCTAAAGCCACCAGCTCACTAAATGCTTATTTTGTCTCTGCTCCATTGTCTTCACCCACGATAGACCACCCCAGTGGTTGTGTGCGTCAACCCACATGTCTATCACAACAACAGCAATGGCTACCTGCTGCCCCAGCTGGAACCTGGCAACTATTCGCTGCAGATCAGTGCATACTCCCTGGCCGGAAATGGCAGTTACACACCCAGTATCTTCTTTGAAGTACCACCGAGGGCTGGTGAGATTTCTTGAGTCTTTTTTGTACCATAGGATCTTTGGCATAATTTCTGAATACAGAACACAAGATGAATCTTTGGATACACTCCAACTATTTATGTAGACCTTTTCTTGAGGACCTAATGAAATTGAAGATGTCACATTTTCTTTCAATTACTTTTTTAAACTTGCTAAATTTTTTTTTTTTTTTTTTCTCCAGGGAGAGAAGAGTGCATAAATATGTCAGTGTTATATACAGGGTGTCCATAAAGTTACTATACCGATACTTTTGGGGGCTCCATCCTGTTAAAAATGCGGGTTTAAAGTTATAAAAATCTGGTCATTTTTTTCAGTGGAAGCACAATGCTAGTCTTCAATAATTTGTCCTGGTATATTTCCCCAGAAACAGTTCCTTCCAGGAGTTCCATTTCATCGAGTTGTTTTTAGTATGCCTATTTCACTAAGTTGTTCTTGGTCTAACTGCACAGTAACTTTAAGGACACCTTGTAAACTGATTATTTCTCTCTCTCAGCAGAGCAGTATAATTCTAACCAAAGTTGACAATGTGATCTCAAAAGCAGGGGAAATGGAGAGGGAATGGCAAAACTGTTAGTTTAAATATCAAGAAAAAGTGTAAAATTTTCTCTTTTGAAACATAATGTTAGTCCTGCTGCTCTTGGCTGAATATTTTATATGCATTCGACTCTGTTGCAAAGACCTGTTTCCCTTAAACATAACAGGACATTCATGGCTTTATGATAATGTCCTTTTTGTTCCCCACAGGAAGTTTACAGATTTATTTTGTTCACTTTTTTAAGTCATATTAGTTGAAAATTTCTGCACACTTTCCCATAACCACTATTTATGAATGGGGAAAATTGTGTTTCAATGTGATGACAAGATTAAGAGACAAAAATGTCTCGTCATAGCTCTGGCATAAGTCAGAGGAAGGCCAGCAAGCAACCAATGTCTCCAGGCATCCCTGAGCAAAAGAACTATCATTTAAAGAAAAGCAGTAGTACAGGATGGGGGCAGTGACTCGCTCGTCAGTTAAATTTCTCAGAATCCTTTTTATTTTTTTATATTGCCATTGTATTATTTTACTGTTTTATATTTTAGCATTTTTAAATTGTTATTATATTGTTTAAGTTATTATTTTATTTCTTAATATGTTTAAAATTGATTTTGTACATTTGTGTGTTTATTAGCATGTTAAAAGATATAACTAATAAGTGAGTCATAAAGGTTGGCCCTCCCTGTAGAATTATGTACTATATCAGGAGGACGGTAATGACACAGCTCACCAAAATGATCTAGATGGTAAAAGTTTTGTCCTCAACATTTCAGAAGTGCTGAAGATGACTTACGAAGAAGAGTAACCGTGATTTGCACGTGAAGTAAATTTATTAAGAAACACTTGAGTATTATGTTCTCTGGCACATTGTCTGGTAACCAATTTTATTGTCCAATCACCAGGTTCTGATAGTGACAACACTGTGACGGTGATCCTGGTCGTGGTATTTGTAGTTTTGGTGATTGGGATTGTGGTGGTCATATTTGTGGTGTGCCGTTACTTCAAAAACAAGTAAGTGAAATCTGGTCACTGGTATCACATTGATGTTTATTAATTTCCTTTGCTGTCACTTTCAAAAATGTCTGTTTCACTTTGAGTATCGGTCAAGGTGTCAATACTTCAAAGGCAACGGGGATGACCTGCTGCAGCAGCTGAATTTGGTGAGAAAATGATGCCAATCACTTATGGTATCAGTATTAATTGTCTTTAGGTCATGTCCGTATAGTACAAATTTGGTCTTCTGCTCAATATATCTCAGCATTTTTAACCCTTAAAAACATTTTTGTGCAACAAACAAACAAAAAAAATTTAAAAAAAAAAAAAAAAAATCATTAATGTTGAAAGTTATATTTCAGCTTGAAAAGCGCCTGATTTCATTTCACCAAGTCTACTCCATGATACTCCTAGAGCAAATCCTCTACAAAGCTACAATGTAAAAGGTGGCAAATATGATAGAGAACAAAGAGAAGCTCAGTAGGGTTAACTGTAAATGAGACTTTGAATAATGGTGTCACTGTGTCAGTGGCCTAGTGGTTGAGCCATTAAACTGCAGACCAGAAGTTTTGAGATTCAACTGCTAACTGGGCCTGACATTTTGTCCTTGGGAAAGACAATTTTCACCCACTGCCCAATTTGATCCACTTTTGGGCAGGTATTCAATTACAAACTGCTAATGTTACTGTTGGATTGATGAAAATTTGAATGCATTGCAGACAACTAGCCTTGTTTGTTTCTCAGGAAGCTGAGAATGAACCTATCTGCTCTGGCTCTCTTGGGTTAATAAAAGATGGTATAGCACGTAAATCCAGTACTACATAAGTACCATGCTATATAAATACTTTTATTATTATTACTTAACGTTTATACAAAAAAAAAAAAAATGATATCAGTATACAGCATTTTACAGGGACCAATGTTCTGTTTGTAGAACTATCTTACTTTAGGATAGCTTATGTTCAAGATTGCTTTATAAGAGTTGATCTGTCACAAACCTTTAGCTGAATCACTCCACAGTAAAATAAAACATCAGATAGTAATTTCTATTGTCTGTTAACTTAAAGATACATTTCACTTTTCACCACATATGTGAGAATCCTTTGAACAATAAATTCTCTATCATAAGTAAATAAGTAAGTCATACTACAGAAGAACTATTATAGAATCACTTGGGTCTAAAGTAGTTGCTCATTCTTTATTTTTGGACAATATATGATGTTGTATATATCTGTGGACAGCTTGGTATGCAGTGAATTAATTAAAAACTACCACAAGGCTTGGAGGGTTATCTCAGCTGTGAACATTCCATCATAACATAGGATTGCTATTTAGATCTGACACAGCCCTTAGACCTAACCTAGAAAATGAAGAGATATTATGGAATATGGAGCTACAAGTATGTTACTGCCCATTTTGGTAGGGAAATCATTGCAATGTACAACTGGGGATTAGGGGCTTTATGAAGTTAACATAAATCTAATTAGATTGATTTTTACATATTGCTGTCTTCAAAACTTTTTTTCCCCTCAACTTCATTACAAAATGGTGTGGTTGATTTCCCAGATACAAGTATTATGCAGATGTCACGGTGTCTCAGAATCCACACTACATCGCAACAGATGAACGTGAGTGCAAATATTTATCTTTGTCTCTCTCTCTCTCTTTGGGCTTAGGGATAGCCTAAGAATGTGGTCTTCTATTTTGCCATCAGTTGCTAAGAGTGTCATCTTGTAGCTTGAAAATTACAAGGCATGTGGGTCTAATCAAATGAAAGACCTGTCTCTCGGTCAAACACAGCTCAGCCATATTGAAGCTTGTGGTGTATTCCATTGTCTAATTGTGATGGCTGTGGTGATGGCTGGGTGGTTTTACAGCAGAATCAGTCAACTGTTAACTCTCAAATTGTGCAGATAGTCTGTCTTGATCTTGATTCAGAAAACCCATGTAATTCATCTGAATAGGGTCAGATTGAGTTGATGTGAATCATCCTCATATCTTTTTTCTGGATCAGTGTAAATTGTATTGATTTTATTTTGTTTTTCATCATTTTGTTGGTAGGAAGGGAAGGAGAAGTTAGTATTAGTCTTTATTTTTGGTGCAACACAGTACAAATCATCTTTATGCTTTTATAATTTGCGAAAACATTCATGTGTTGTTTCTGTTTTGTTGATGTCCTCCTCCGTATTTAGTGTATGCACCAGATGAGTGGGAAGTACCTCGAGAAAATATCCGGCTTATCAAGGAATTGGGACAGGGATCTTTCGGCAAAGTGTTTGAGGGCCAGATGGAAGATTCAGAAACCAAACAGTTGCATCCTGTGGCTATCAAGGTAAGGACAACTTATTCAACATCATTACCATCATCATTGCCCATCATCTTGTACCTGAGTAGAGACCTTTGTCGGTCAGTCTTCCACTTGACCAATCCTGAAGACAGTTTCACAGTGTCATTCATTATGTATCTACTCCATGTTTGCAGCTTTTCACATCACTGGCCAGACAGCTTGTGTTGGAGATCTCTGGGCCTTCCTCCCTGGGGAAGCAGGTTACTCATTGCAAATGTTCAGATGTAGATCTACCAGGTTATGAGAAAAGGATGAAACACCTCCCTGTATGCTGTCCAGCAAAGAGGAAATAAAATGTCATGCTCAGTCACTGTTATAAGAAAACTGAAGTTTGTGGGATCCTTTCTTCACCTTTGTACATCTCACTGGTGTAGGATTATAGCAAGCCCAGCACCATGATTGGCTGACTTTGAGATCAAGTGATATCTTGGCTTGAGGGAAAATGATGCATTTGTCTCTGTGTCTGACCATAGCAGAAATCTGTCACTTTTTCACTGCCTCTTACTTTGAGGATTAGGATCTATTTTGTTGTTTTGTTTTATTTTTTTTACCTTGCTTTTTATTTCTTTCTTGTTTGACCAGTAGAAAAGTATGTTCTTTGGACTGCAGTTAACATAAATGTATAATTACAGTGAACAGAATATTGAAAAAGTGAATGAATTCTTCAACTGAATTTCAATCATAAATTGAATATTTGGAACTTAATGTTTGTAACTGCATAGTAGTCAGACAACTAGGAGATCATTCAATAGCTGAGGGAGAATTATTTTGTGTTTTCTTTTTTGTTGTTAATGTTGTTGTAATTTTTTTGTTTTCCTTATTATTGCATTTGAGATTCAGTACAGTTCTGCCTGAAGCAGAACTTAAAAATTGAGTTTGAAAAACTGACTGTGGCTTCATCATTACCTAAAAGACAATATCTAGCCCTGATTTTCCTGTCTGTTTTGTGCAGCACAACTGGCGTTGTTTGTTTAACGTTTTTCATCTCACATATTTGTACTCCTAGTATGTTCATATAGTATATGGGTAAACCAATTTGTATTCTCTCTGCCCAGACGGTGACGGACAAAGCTGATTTCAGTGAGCGACTAAAAATTCTCAAGGAAGCGACAACCATGAAGTAAGTGAAAACTGATGATGGGTAGGATGAAATGGACATCACCCCACATCAGCATAATGGTTTTTGATGACATCCATAGACAAAATAGCATTTCATGGTAGAATATGACATTTCCATTTTTTTCTGTTCAATCCCACTGAGAAGCAATACTACATACCAACATACTCTGTCATCCCAGTGGTAAAGGGTAACCGTGGTATTGTCACACTAAAGTGCCCATTTGTCAGTATTGCTTTTCATTCATCAATATGGTAAGATAAAGTAATGTTTTGTGATAGCATAATAAAGAGTAGAACCATCATACTAATATACTTTACAGAGTACCTTTTTCTTGAGTTAATGATTTCTTTGTTCAAATATAACCATGCGTTATATATTAACACATTCTGTGTCAGTCGTCTATATAAAAATGATCTGCATTTCTGCAGCTGTACTGATGGTCTACATTAGATGATTCTCAAATCCTAATTGTTTTGTTTATGACAGCGGCCAATGCTTGTTTTGAACTATCTTACAAATAATAGTTCTTCTTTTATGAAAATAGGAAAAGGTTCTGGTTTGGTTGCTCGTTTCACAACAATTCTGATTATATTGCTGCAATGTTCACTTTTTTAAGTGCTCAGGCATATCTGTGGAAAACTTCATACTCTGAAAACTGCGGTTTGTTTGCTCAAAACTGAATCATGATCTTCTTGAATTGGATACTCTCAAGGAAAGCTGTTTTTGTCAAAGTAGGTTCACATTGTGAAGCAATAATCTATAAGTTTATTCCTGTCTCTCTACCAGGGTGTTTGAGTGTCACCATGTGGTCAAGCTGCTGGGCGTGGTCTCCAAAGGTCAGCCCGCCCTGGTCATCATGGAATTGATGGCCCTTGGAGACCTGAAAAACTATCTGCGCAAGTGTCGTGAGGATGAAGAGGTTTGTAATTTTGGACATGGTTTATAAAGAATTATGTCTGTCTACGTATTTCACAGAAGGCTGAACTTTGAACTTGAATATCTGATCGCAGAAGAGCATGACTGAATCATTTCCTTACCAAAGAAAAGAACACTTCTTTGATGGTACCAGTCACATGACAAATTTGTCATTCGTCTTATTTCATTTTACCTCATTTTGTCAAATTAAAGTCGTTTTCCTTTGTTCTATGACATATAGTGTGTGATAACCACAAGTGAGGACTTGAAATCTGATTTACTCTTCAAGTTTATGCCTTTTTTTCTTTTGATGACTTCAGGACTGGCCAGATTTTCATCCACCAACAGCCAATCAGATTCGTGAGATGGCAGGTGAAATTGCAGATGGCATGGCCTATCTGGCAGACAAGAAAATTGTCCACCGAGATCTGGCAGCCAGAAATTGTCTAGTCGCAGAAGATGGCACCGTAAAAATTGCTGGTAAGCAACACTGGAGAAGTAGTATTTTTTTAAAATATTTTTGTAGTTTTTATATGTTTTAAAAGCTTTTGATATTCCAGGTCTGATGTGCACCTGTTGAAATAATACTTTCATCAATGTAAAAGAAGGACAAACTTTTGTATCACTTCAGGTTCTGAAAACTGCTTATTGTTCACTCGTGTGTTGAAAGTGAGATTTTATAGCTAAATTACATCTTTCTCAGAATGACGTGTTATGTTCTGAGAAAAAAGTGTTTTGTCAAAATGCATCATAGTTCTGCATGATACGCTTTAGATTCAACCTCCTCCAAGATACTCATAGTACCTGATACACAACTTATCAGGAGGTGATGACCCCAGACAGAATTGAGAGCTGATGATGGTAACCACATTGTGATGGTGGCATTTGAACTGAATGTCATGCATCTATTCAGTGACATCAGTCATGCCTTTGAATTGTGTCAGATTTTGAAACAGCTCATACCTATACACTGAAATGAAATACTTGTCAGTGATATTGGTCGTGCCTTTGTATTGTTTCAGATTTTGGAATGGCACGAGATGTGTACATGACAGAATATTATCGCAAGGACCAGAGGGCTTTGTTGCCTGTGCGGTGGATGGCGCCTGAATCACTGCGGGATGGGATTTTCACCACAATGTCAGATATCTGGTGAGTTCACTAGGACTAGGTTAGACATTTATTAGTTGCCTTCATCATCCACGTAAGCAATAGTTCTTACAGATTACAAGGACTGGAGGCAGGCCTCGAGGCAGAGCATTTTGCAGTTTGAAAAGTTGTCCAAAATACTCAGGCAAAGAAACAGATCAGAAAAGCTTCACCTTATGTAAGGTGTTAAAAGTTGACTCTTTATTGATGCCATACTTACATGCAGCTGCATATATTATATTACATGTGGAAATTTGATGTGACCGCCACATTTCTCACCCCTGGCAGGTCTTACGGTATTGTATTGTGGGAGATGGTGACCTTGGCAGAACAGCCGTACGCCGGTCTGGGCAATGATGAAGTCCTACGCTTTGTCACAGAAGGCCGAGTCATGAATGCTCCGCAGGGCTGCCCGCAAGACCTGTAAGTGACATGGAAGTTCTCTCTCTCTCTCTCTCTCTTTCTTTCTGTCTCTCTTTCTCCCTTTCCTTTTTTTTTTTTTTTTTGTTTGTTTTTTTCCGTTCCTCCTTCATTTTTGACTGTACAAATATTGTACATATATATGTATATATCTCCAAAAATCAAAATTTCATTTCATTGGGTACCATATCAGTTCTGAAGGGTGATCAGTACTCTAAAGAAACAGTGCCAGTTGATCATTTTCAGCCTGTACATATGAGGCTGTGGTGAAAAGTCATTAGTTTTTTGTCAACAGATTACAGATCATCATCTGTGCCGGGCTTGAACAAATGGTGACTGCCTTATAACAGGAAATCGCTTATAACAGGACCCCATGTCCATTCCTTCTTTAGCATTAGTACAATGTTATCTCATATAGCAGTAGTCCGTGACAGTTGAATCCCTTATAAAAGTATATTTGTACCTCTAAGTCCACACAATATAGCCCATCTGTACGCCTAACGGTACTTCAAAAGTGCCTGAGGGGCATAACTGGGTCAAGTGCACTACAAACACGATCGCTTGACCACTATTATTTCATCTGCTTTGTTCACTGGGTGGGC
>JBCAUA010258565.1:0-20175 GCA_038406235.1 Peronia verruculata | reverse complement strand
GTCTGGTTGGCAATGGCCCATTTACTATTGACAACATTCATGAAATCAAAAAGGCTTACAAAGCACTGAAAAACAAATACTAATTCAGCCAATTATTTTTCATATGTACAATGTACTTTTTGTAATATTCACTGCTTTGTTTGAAATAGGTTAAACTTGTTAAAATGTTAATTTTAATACTGATTCTGGGATAAAAACATATCCACATTTTTATTTAAAAGAATCACACTTTAAGCCCTGTTTACAATGTTGTTTAGATTTCCAAATGTTCATTATTTTTTCAACTTGTTTTAATTTGAAGTGTGTTGCTTCTAGTTCTAGTCTAATGAAGTTCAAATGTTTATTTGTTCAAATAAGGCATTTTGTTACTTCTTGTATTAAGCATCTGAACTGTCAATACTAAATACCTGCAATTTCAACATGATATCAAATGAAATGCCCTTTCAGAGCCAATATGATGATTAAAATGAAGAACCAGCTCATGGAGGTTTCTGATGGGCATAACATTTGACAAAACACATAATTTCACTCTTCAAATGTTGAAAAAAAGCATTGAACATACACTATTTAACACAAAACTGAACTAAATGTGTAAATGGTACGTGATCAAGCCTCTACAAACATTAAACAAATGGCCTTTCTTTATTAACTAACTTCTATATAGCTACAAAGCTAGAGTGCCATTTCGTCAGTCCGCAACGTTCACATTTCCACCCATACATGACACACAAAAGACTTCAGCCGCCGGCTACTTCCATTTTGTACAACAATCATATACCCAAACATGAAAAAGTAGTGGCCTTAGCCATTATCTGTTGAATTTTCAGAGAACTTTTAAGGTGTACAACATCACCTCGAAACTAAGGTCAGTCCACAACGGGGCCTTTGAGTGCATGTAACTCAGAAAGTTGTAACACAATAATTAATTTTTTTGTGTATCAACTACCCAAATGTCATGGAGATATCTTGAGTAGCTATTTTGCTGTATGTCCTCAAAGCTTGTGAAATGTCAGTCCGCAACGCGTGGAATTGCCCTGATATATCTAAAAAGTTATATAGTTTCAGCCCTCCCCATGTAATAAAAAAATTTCTATAAATTTTTGAAAATGCCATATATCAAATTCAAAAATTCAAATTTCGCCATTTTCTCAAACTAAAAAAACGAACACATCTTACCTTTGTTGAATCGATGGATGTGCTTGTAAGAAATTTGCAGTTGTGCGTATTACCGAAATATCAATAAAGTTTATCATTTGGACTAAAAATGTTTTGACGGCCAAGTTACTTCTGAGTCATCCTGTATTTGTACAAGAGGTGGATGGAATCATTACCTTTGATTTTTCACATAGAAGTTTGTTATGGCTATGTGCCATACTTAAGAAACAATAGTGATGGATTAATCATGGAAATGAAAGTAAAAATAAAATAGAACAAATACAGGAACATGCTTTCAACCTGAGCAGTGATGATCTAGCATCAGAATACCCCCCCCCCCCCCCTCCAACCCCTTTAAATTTCAATTAAAAAAAAAATTCCTTTGTTTTTTATGTCTACAGAGTGCCCAGTCTCGCATTTTCATCAAAAATGGATTGATTGTCAACGATGACCAGTCTTTCCATGCTGATGTCTATATTGAAGATGGCATTATCAAGTAAGATGCTTCTTTTATATTGTATGTTGTACACACTTTCATTTGTACAATCATTAATAGCTAGTCTACTTTATGTATTATGTAGTTCCTCTTCACTCATTGTAGAGCATGGGACCTCAACAGAAGTCTCACACTTTTTTTTTTTCTCTGGTTATTTTCTGTTGATACTGTACATATGGAAAGCATCAGAAATAATCCTTGAGTTGTTGAAATGAATGATACATGCTCACAATGAAATGTGAAGACAATTTGTCTATGTAGTTGTCTGCAACTGAACCATTCCAAGATCCATTACAGTTTGCTTACTGTGCTATGGTAAAAGAGGTGTTGATAATTAATGCCTTTTTTTTTCATGTTTCTTAGACATAAGCCGAAGGGCTGTGCCTCAGATTGGTTAATAAATTTCTTTAGTGTATTTGATGCCATCCAACAATACATACTGCTATCAAAACTAATGAACATGAATACATTGCTTGAATACACTTGCTTGAATCGTCGACTGTTGGACTGAATGTCATCCTTGGATGTCAAACGAAAAGTGGGCACCTCAACATTGACATCATCAGTAGTCATCACAAATACTGGGGTACCTCAAAGCTTTGTTCTCGTCCCTACCTTGTTGACCTCTCCCTCACCCTATTTTTGTTCTCTGCCCTAACCTAATTGACATTTATACAAATTACTGAGCAAGTGAACACAAGGATTTTCCTATCATTAAATTTGCTGCTAATGCCACCGTTCAAGGCTTGATGTTACCATCAGCTGATTTTCAAACAGATAAGTGTGCAATGGAAAAATGTGTCAGGTGATATGATGACCATTTTCTCCATCTTTGTACAGGGTTGCCAATTGTTAAAATTTTTCGCATTCATTATTAAAAAAAAAATAAAAAAATTGGGCTTTATGGTCATTTTTGCAAGAACATTTTTAATTTTTGTCAAATGGGAAATAATGGCATCATTTTTATGATCCCACTGGATCAAGACAGTACGAGGGCCAAGACAGTCAGTTGTATAGATAGGTCTACATGCATTACTTATCGATATTGATCGAACATATTCCTGACATACTTTTTTATATTAAATATACATTTTACATATATGAACATATGTGTCCTTAGGAAGTCATCGAGTTCTTACTAATTTGTTGTAAATTACTAATTTCCACTTACTTATCTCTAGAAAATTTTGTGAGGGGTCGGCAGTGCTGACAATACCAAGAAAACAAAAGGGCAAATTGTGGATTTGAGGAAAAAATCTGATGACCACCACATGTTGAAATTAAATCTCCAGCAATAGGAGCTTGTAAATATTTGGGAGTAAATATTAATTTAAAATTAGACCGGCACGATCACGCCTCTTCTGTCTACTCGAATAGACATTTGTATTTTATTAAAAACTGAAATTATTTGATACAGACAATCAATATGTTCTACAAAATCCCCAATCATGCAAAGCCAACAGCAAAGCCCAGAGAGTCATAACCATTTGTCCTGCACCCAGTGCAAATCAGTCACAAGTCACGCGGGGTGAGTTCAAGCCCAGCCGTTCTTTTCTATTTTCTGACTGTGATATCAAAATATTTCATTTTTCAGATTAAAAAAAGGTTAAATTGTCATTTTGTGAAAACAAAAAAAAATTTAGTATCTTAGTTGGAACATGTTAAAAAACCATAAAACGGTTGTATATCTTCATAGCCCCACGTGACTTCTGACTCATTTGCCCTGGTCGCAAGACATTTGTGTTACAGCTTGGGTGGGAAATGTGGGTGAGCATGAGAAATGGACAATAAATAGACATATCAAGAAAGTGAAGAAAACTGTTATAGGATAGGTTCCATATTATCAGGAGGCCTGTATATCAAAGCTCAACATAATTCAGGAAGACTGTGGGTCCATTTTAAAGTATTGAAATATTTGAAAGAGATAGGCATTTGACAGTTTGTTACATGTAAGAACTCATCATGAATGCTCCTGGAATCTTTTTTTTTTGCCATTAGTCGTAGGTGCATTCCATGTTGGACAGTCCAGATTCTTATTTTTGATATTTGAAATTATACTTCCTTCTACTATGTTTCTTAAATCTATACACATTAAAGTACAGTGGTCTCCGTCTAAGAACCCTCAGCCTAAGAGCCCAGTCCGCCTAAGAACCCTCGTCTGCTACGAAACAGAATTTTTCCTCTATAATTTACCCCTCTAAGAACCCGCTCTGGGTACTCCCAAATAAAAAAAAAAATCCGTCTAAGAGCCCGGTGTCAGACCAAGATACCTGAGTACTTATGGTATAATTCCACATCATACTGTCCACCTCAGAGAAACGCACAGTGCTAGATGGGCAGTAAAGTGGGGACGGGGGTGGAGGGAACAGGTAGACAAAGGAGTGGAAGTGATGGTTGATGTATGACTGCATAATCAGGCCACATTGTTGACTAACCCGTAACCATTTCTTTATTTGACAACATGTGGGACAGCACTTGTGACTGGCTTTGTGGATAAGGAGGTGTAAGTTTAGCCCTCTGACTGGTCAACTGTTTTGCTACTTCGGTCGGTCTGTAAACACTTAAGACACTCATGCGATTATCCAGTGGGTAGCGTAGCAATATCATGTTTTCAGCAATGATACTGTATGTGAAAACTCACACGGCATTTAAGCGCTGGGCAACTATATGCTAAAAAGATCAGGAATTGCTACATCTAATTATAACACACTCAGGGAAGAAGGCTGTCCTTATTCACATAGATAAATCTTTAACTAAGGGTAACGATCAACTTATCATAGTAGTGAAGACAATCTGAGGTCAGATGGGTTGTGTGACTTTTCAGTTCACCTAATTAAGAACCCATCCGCCTAAGAGCCTGCTTTTTTTTTTGTCTCCCGACGACTGGGTTCCTAGGCAGAGACTGCTGTATCAGAAAGCACTAAATCAATTCAGTTATTTCATTTTCCATTCTATACCATAGCATAAAATTTGACATTTTTTTAAACTTTTGGGCTCTGTTTTGAAGGCAACACATGTAGCTGTATCAGACCTTCTGTCAGCTTATTCATAACTTTTTCATCGTATGCTTTTCCATAGTGTAAAGTTGCATTTGGATGCTAAGTTTTGAATTCAGTACTGAAGGCATGCATATTTCATTGAATTGCTAAGTGAAACACATAACAAATAACAAAAGTTTGATTAACAACTACAAAATGAGATAAGATGAAAAAATCCAATTATTTTAAAAATCAATGTGTGCATTTACTGCAAACAAACAAACAAAAAAAAAAAAAACCCAAGAATTTTTGACTGTTTTTTTTGTCAGGGAAGAGAAAACAGTTTGGTGACACACATAAAGAACTGCTATGATTTAATTTCCTCTATGACTTTTACAGCTGAAACTTTAATATTTTGTTTTTAAGAATTAGATTGTGAAATATCTTATTTAGTTTGCACCTTCTGGCTGCTGTTAATTAAGAGGTCTTCAAATTCTTCAGTGTATTCTTTATCAAATTCATCTGCTGAGATCTTCCATCTTATCTCTATGGGCTGTATTTATTTACAGTTCAGCGGTGAGTATCCATAATGTGCCTGCACTGAGAAAGACCGAGGATAAGGGCATATGTAATGAAAAGTACTGCCCGTTATGGCTCTTGACATATCAGAATACCAGGCCTCCTTTACTTTTGATGGTTGTATAGCTCAGAGTAGTACTAGTATTAACAGCTTTGCTCGATGTCATCTGAGTATAGCATTTGCGAGCTTTTTTTTTTCATATGGAGCTCACCTTGCCCCAGGGAGATTGATGGATTACAATTTTCACAATTTCGAAGGCCTTTTTGGTGTTGATGCTTGTGATAGATTGTTCTGTCACTTTGCATTCATCAGTCCATCTTTACTTGGCTTTTTTCTCTTTGATTTTCCAATATATTTCCTTGCATTCGTGATTCTTTAGTTTTTATTCTCAGGTTTCTTTCTTCTGGTGTTTCACAGATTTATTTGCTAGTGATCCATAGTTGTGACCATGTGGCTAAAGTCTAGGGTTTCTGTTGCTGTTGCTGTCATTACAATGACAATAAAGGAGTTAGCGCTTACGATAAAATATATGTACTTTGATCTCTTGCATGACAGATGAAATCTTTTCTGTGTTTACCGTGAAAGACCTTTGATTCCTTGAAACAAACCCCTGTTTTCTATGTGGTAGAATGTGAAAATGGAAGATGTTTTTATTTTTATGTTGTGACTATGTTGATTCCCAGATAACTGTTGATGATAATTTATTCAGCTTTGTGATTTTCAGTTTATTGTAATCATTTTATGACTGCTATAATATGAATGAGATGACTTGTATCTTCTCACTCTCATTTCAAGTCATGGATGTTAGAACTGTCTGCAAACATCATGAGGCAGATATTGTAGAAAACCATTTCAATAGATCTTTTTTGAAACGAAATCAGAAATACTGAAACACAATTGTTTTTGTTTTGGGAAATCATTTTCTCATTGCTATGTTAAACCCTATATTTCAGTGCATGACTGCTGATGAAGACGATTTGAACCCATTTAAGTGGTTTAAATAAATGTATGATGAAAGAGGACTTCTAAGTGAGTTATGAACTTTTCAAAGATGTCGGTGGTACTCCTTAATACTGTTTCCTCATTGATATCCAACAGGATGTTGGTTGGGCAGAAGTCACATTTCTGTGACAGAGGTAACTTTTTTTTCAGTTTTCAAAGAGGAAAGTTATTACATATACTTTCTCTTTTTCTTTTTTACAGGCAACTGGGGACCAATCTTGTCATTCCAGGAGGAGCTAGAACAATTGATGCTCGTGGCAAGTTTGTTATGCCTGGTAAGACAAAAAGATCCTCCTTGCCAGTTTGTTTGTTTGTTTGTTTGTGTTGGGGTTTAACGACACATCAACACAATTATGGCTATATTGTGTCAAACACAGTAAGATACGTTTGCACGTCAAGAAGAAGAGAGGAAAGAAAGCGGAACAGAGGACAGGAGCAAGGAGAGAGAGAGAGTGAAGAGATGTCTCTCCTGGAATGTCGAAGATGGCACTCCATGGGAGACACCCCTCTGATGATGGGCTTACACCGAATCTTGTGATAGATGCTGCACGCTGATGATCAGCAGGTGAGGTAGTGACAGGAACCAAAGTGGTTGCTTGATCTGCTTCTTCATGTAGCAGTTGGTAACATTGAATAACATCAACACTTTTGACTATCTGTGGAAAGCAGGAAACAAGTCGTGAGCTCAGTTCGGTGTTGCCCTATTTCCATTTTACACATTTTGAGAAAACTGATGAGTTGTGTTTACACCTGTTTTTGTAAATAGGAGATGGGACCAAATGATTTTCAGAATACACCTGTTTGGGCAAGTGATTGGTGAAATGACTTCATGGTAGACTTACTATCCCCTTTTCACATAACATATATATCTCCAAATCGCTCAAATTGGAGATAGGACAACAAAGAACAGAGCTCGCTAAGTGCTGATTGGCTCTCCCACAATGTGTGGAGCTGAGTGCTGGTGAGAGAATCTTATCACTGATGCTCAACTCGGGGCTGCAAAATGAGTCATGGCAACAAGCATTTCATCAGTGACATGACAGACTGAAGTTTGGACTTCCCCGTTTTTTTTTTCTCTTTTTTTTGGGGGGGGGGCATCAATATTATATGAGACCAGACACAATGAAATTGGACGCTCATCAAACTGGATGGGCTGACTGGAGAAATCATGATTTTTCAGGAGTGAGTGAATTCTTAAGGCAAATTATTATTATTTTTTTTTTTTAAAACCCTTCTATATTCATTTTAGAAGGTGTTTCAGAGTTCATTTTGCTGAAATATCTAGAGTAAAAGTCAAAAGTCTGTAAACCAGGATCATGATCTAAATGAAGATCTAGTTTCAATAAACCCGATTGGCCATTTTTTCTCTAACTGCAGTTGCAACAGCTGGTCACCCCTTTTGTCTTTAATTGAAATATCACATCTTCTACTCAAAGAACAAAATTCCAGTCACCAGCAGAAAGGAAGATGAATAAGCTTTACAGCCATGCCATGAACTCTATGCTGAAAATGTGCCTGATTTCATTGTGTTGTATCTCATATTTTATGATCTTAGTTCTGTTTAAATATGTTCACAAACTGAGTTTTCGTTTTGGAGATGTTGCATAATGAATTTTGTTGTAATACAAGATGTGGTGGTAGCCATGGCTGTCAGAGGTCTGCGGATCTGCAAAAATCCAGGGTTCACTGTGATTTACGGTTCCATCCTCGCAGTTTGCTATCGTCAACGCTCCTTGGGTAACGTTGTCGAAGTCATCGGTGAACTAGTAAATTTGAAATAATTTAATCTGCTATCAAATATCCAATAAGTAACTGTAACCGGAGACCATCTGCGGTACAGGGTTTCGTGCATATATTGCCACAATGGACTTTTTAAAATAATTCCTTGCTGCTGACAGATGACTATATCTCCTCGCGATGCCCACAGGTACAAGCTGGAGATGAGAGGAGAAAGATTTTTGTTGGCCCAGGCAGAAATGACTATGAAATCATAGTGAAATCATATTAGATTAGATCTGCCCTTTGGTTTTAAGAGAAATGTAAGCCTGGCAGCTAGGCCAAAAAAAGATCTCTTTCACTCCACACCCGGGAACTCTTTTATCTCACCTTAAATCCTACACAATGGATTTAATGGAAGAATGGTGGATGTTAGAAGTATCATTATTAATTGCAGTTAAGAGTGTTTAAAAAAAAAAAAAAATTGTTTTACAGAACTGTTTTTCTTGTTTTACTTCTCCTGCTTTTTCTGTATGGGGCAAGTTCTGATCCTTTACTTTGACAGTATTTGAAGGCAGTGGCTCTAGATCTAGATATGACTTTGGATCTTCTTTCTAGATTAAACATAGACAATCACACTACGCCGGTGTCATAACTAGAATGGTTTGGTGCTTCTTTATTGACTAGAAGTATACTATTACTGGTTACTGTTCAATTAAAGTACACTTGAGATTTAGATCTAACCCAGTTGTACTGTATTTAGGGCACAGTCAGTCAGTATCTTTCATCATTGCCTGTTAATTAGAATTACTTGTATTGTTTTTCATGTGACAAAACCTTCAGTTTGCATTAGTATGTGATTATGTCTTTTTAGGATGAAATGAGAGTCATATTTAATATTTTGTATGCTGGCTGACGAGGTTCAAGTGTTGGCTCAATTTTGCACTGACAGCCCTGGTCGTAGCTCAGCATCACAGACAGGCATATCGCGATATGTCACTGCGCCACTCCCACCCACTCAGTTAACCCGTCTGACCTATGGCTTATGGCTGCTTTGAAATTACCACTTTCATAGTATCCATGGTGTTGCTGTTTAGAATGGCGGATTACAGGTGACAGTTTTGAGAAGACATGCTGCTCGAAGCGGCAAATATAAAATATGGAAAGATAGGAAATCCGAATTGTAAATAATAGAAAAAGAGAAAAGACAGAAAGGAAATGTTTTATTTAAATGAGGAGGATTGACCTGTTTGCACTACATGTATTTGATAGTCTGTCACATCATCCATGTAGTTTCTTTTGATTGTAGTTGTGGACCACTTTAGAGGACTTGAATCTTTCTCAGTTTGTCAACCTCTTTAAATGATAGGCATAGCTGCAGCTCATCATACGATCTCTCAGTGCTCACAGGAAACATTAGTTGGTAAAACTATGAGACAGCCCATATTACACAATTAGGTATTTTAAGCAAAATCACATGACCTAGGAAACATTGCTCACATGTGGCTTTGTTTTTTTGATGTGACAGGTCTGAGAGCTCATCATTCGTCCAGATTTGTCTGCCATGCGCAGAGCAAGTAAACAAAGCCACGTGTGAGCGATGTTCCCTAGGTCATGTGATTTTGCTTAACAGGCCTAATTATACAGTTTGATTTGGTAACAGCTCAGGCCTTGAATACAACTTATAATCTTCACATCACAATGGAATGGAATGTCCCTTTATCAGCTTTATAAGCTTTCTCATTTATCACATGACCCTTCAGCTAATCGGCTATGTCCACTAATGATGGCCTATTTTATGACCATAGCCAAATTCAATGGTTGCTGATAAAGTTAGGTACTGCAGTACTGTTACAACTAACTGGAAGAGAAATCAATATGGGACAGGTGGTACATTTTAATCAAGCCTATCTGAAAACTCAGTATGCTTTATTTTTATTATGGAAAATATAAACTAAAATTCAAAACAAAAATAACACTACCAGTGGCAACAACAACAACAACAACAGCAATAACAAAACATCAAAGCAATAATGCACAAAATAAAGCAATGAAATGAGAAAAAAACAATAAAATAATGTGCTGTTTTATCTAATTTTCCATTGCAAATCACAAGTGCTAAATTGACACATATAAGTACATGTATTTGGATTCATAAACTATGAGGTCATTTTGAATTCTTCAATTGATTTCCTACAAATTTTCCATTAAAGCACTGTTTTCATTTTCAATGTTTCAGATATCACATTATCTCAAGATAATGTGTTTAACCCTGTTAGTGTCAAGGAGACAGATAAGATGAAAAACCATCAACCCCTTTTTATTGTGGAATTAGAATTATCTAAAGAACATAATGTGTAATGACATGGGGTTTATACCATTCATCTTAGGACACAACCGTCTTTGCTTAAAGGCAAACCAACGTCCCATCACAGAAATTCTTTCAAGATAGCTTACATGGCACAAGGACAATGCAACATAATCACAGAAATCCTGACACCTCTGCACTTTCTGTTGAAACCTTTACGGTTAAATTCTCAGGGGGAAAAAAACCCAAATGATTAAAACACTTCCATTTTCGCTGACGCTGAATCTATATCTCTACCACAGCGCAGTATGACAAAGTCATTAACTCTTTCCATGCCAAAGAATGATAGATCGTCGATATCGCATTTATATATAAACAATATATGAGTTTGTGCGACGGTTACGTAGAGATAGACACTTTATCGGTAACTTTCGGAACGGTAACTCCTGTGTACTTCGTTTCTCAGTCTTTTGGCATGTGTTTTGAGTTGCAAAATTGTTCGATAACGATAAAAATCGGTGCGAAAACAAATTACTGGTCGCTGCTAAGGTAAACTAGTGATGGATACGCCCACTCCTGGCCCTTCTTGGGGTTCTAGATCCTCATCTCGGCAAATTTTATCAGAAGATCGAGCATGAGAGCTTTTTTTTCACGGTGTTAGTGATGATGAAGAAGGATCTGATATCGATAGTCTTGATGATGATAGAGCTGACAGTAGACTCAGATCAAACAAGTTCTGTGCCCCATTTTTCTTTTCTAAATACCTCCACTGCCTTTTCTGTATCCTAATCTTATTCTCCGTTCATTTCCCTACATTTTCATACATGATACATGTAATTCCTATGCATAGAACCAAAGTTATGATGATTTTCTGCGGTCATATACTTTTCATGTGCCCATTCAAATATGGCCTGGCACAAATGTGGAAACCCCCCTGGCATGGAGAGAGTTAACAATATAACACTGGTATATATCCATCTTCACATGATCTTTGATCATCCAAATTTAAATACAAATTTTGATATCCTTTTATGACTCATAAAGAATTCAGCATTCAGCATTACATTTTACATATATCTATATCTCCCTCTCTCTCTATATATATACTGATCAGCTTTTTCACACGTTTCAACCATATTAGGCACAATATAGTCGCAATTGTGCTCATGTATCGATCAGTCACAACATAAGCAAACAAGATCCCATCTCTCACATTCTTACATTCCCAATGTATAAATGACAATCAATTTTTCACTGTGGAAGACTATACAAAAGATGTATTCTGTTCACAACATCATGGTGGACACCTAAATGCCAAATACTATTGCATAATAAACGATGCCAGCAGATACATGACATCTGACTCACCTATATACAATGTATTCATGATTCCTTCTTTTTGAGCCTCATAATCTGAAACATAATGCAAAGGAAAATTTATTAAAATTACAGGAAAAATAGAAAAAAAAAAATTGAATTTACAGTGAAATAAGTAAAAATCTTATCTGATGAAAAGAGGTTTAAAGTGCTAAACAAAAGCATGTTAAACAAAATGGAGCATTACGTGAGATTTGTGCGGAGGTCACCTTACTCTAGCCAGCAGACTGAGCATCTCATGGCACTGAACTGTGAGTTAAACACTTCTCTCATACATGCAATGTATTTACTCAAGCTCTTGAGTCAGAAAAATAAGACATATTCTCTGAACTAGACACAACATGTTTTATAATAGGCCTACCAAAGCTATACAATGATAAATGCATGTAAATTGAAATATGTAAATATATTTTTCTTTGTTTTTTTTTTTTGTTTGTTTGTTTGCTTTTCATGTTTAACGGAAAAAGAGAGGAGGAAACAATGATGCTAAACTCGTGGAGGATTATGAATCAACAGCTGGCTCTGCTTACTTGTACTGTTTGTAGAAGTGTTGCCAAAGGCCAGAATATCACTGAAGTCTCTGAAATGAACATACAAAAACATCAAACATAATGTCATCTATAAGTTTTCTCTTCAAGGAAATTTTCATTCTACTACAATTCAAAACCCCTCATGCCTTGTCTTCAAAATATAAAATATTCAAAATTATCATAATGAACTAAGACAAGAACTGATGATGGATCTGAGGGCTCGTGTCACATTATGACCTATATTTTTAACAGATCTGTGGCTGACCATGACCAGGCTGAAAACTATAAGAGAAAATTGTTACACTTCAATATTTTGGCAAAACATGAGAAATCAATATGTGTCCAGCAACAGATGTCATTCAAATAATCAATTACCAAATCAGAGCTCCTAACTTTCCTGTTCTTGGCGTTTGTTTCATCAAGGAAGATTGATATATGGAAAATATGAACGAGTTATATATACCAATAATAATTTCCCTGTGCTACACTTATACTGGTATGTAAAATGACTTAATAACATTAAAAATCAGTTCAGCTGAGGCAGTTGCTTATAAACCTCTATTAAAGTCATCTCTCAAGAATTATTAATAGAAAAAGAAATGTTCCGGTAAACTGGATGAGAAAAATGATGCAAGCAGCAAAGTTTGGTTGCAGAAGAGCTCAATTCATTTTGGATACATATTTCACAAGACATCAATACACTTTCTATATTCAACAAGCAGCGACTGATTAACATTTAGTTCTCTCTCTTTGTTTTTATTATTTGTCATTTTTTTGCTACACACATACTTGACATCAATATAGTGGGCAATTATATAAAAGAAAAGAAAGCAAGATGTTTTGCTTATATGCTACTCACACTATAGAGTATGTATTGTTTACAGGTGACAATTTGGGCTCTGGGACCAGAAGAGGACCTGGAAGAGAAAACAGATGCTTTGAACAAAGAAATAAGAGCTCTTTGGGAGTAACAAGTTACAGTTACGTTCTATACACATCTTTCAATCTCCTGGTGGAGGTTATTTCAAATCTGTACCAATACCCAACAACTCAGTTCACTCCAAATCCAGCTGGGTTGAAAGCACTGTGTGACACTCACAGTAAAAGAAAGACAAACCTCTGGTGTCCTCTCGTCTTTCAAGAAGAGCATTCTTACACTATTAAATACCATGATTCTTGCATAAAGATAAAGGTAAAAGCATGAATCCTTCTACAGACACTTCAAACACACACAGGAGACTCCTATGCTCACATAATATCCTCACTCAAGAAGGCAACACTAACAGTGGCTATAAGGAGAGCTCTGTCTGGCCAGAGCTGCTTGACTTTTAAGAGTATGTACAACAATACATCATATGAAGCCAGGCATTCACAGCAACAAAAGAGAAACCCCCTCCCCCTCCCCCTATGGCAACCACTACTACTGCAATAGGCATGGATAAACTTATGGGTAAATAAACAACAACATCAGTACCAGATGAAGACAGGCATTCACCAGCCACACACGAGAAATAGTTCCTCCACGCCCCACTCCCCCTTCTGCCTCTCCCATGGCAACACCCACTATGGAAATAGGTATGAAATATTAAGTAGACACAACAACAACGCAACATGAATACAGGCATCTCCAAACCCCCCCCCCTCCCACAAAGTATGCAGGCAGGCATTCAGCAGCCACAAGAGAAACCCCCTCGCCCCCCCCCCCCTTCCCCTAACCAAACATATACAGTATAAATTAAGACAGACATTCAGGAGCTACAACACACCCTCCTCCCCCCCCAAATCTCCTCCCCCATGGCATGAATATACTTCTGGATAAATATATATATATATATATAATTGTGCATAGTTGTTTGTGTATTGTTTGGTATATCCATGCGTATTATCTTTGTCTTATGCACAACAACTGGTTGTCTGGGTGAGGGGACAGAGAATTGGGGGGGAGAGAGGCTATATATATGTATATGCAATAATAACACAACAAGAAGGCAGGCATTCAGCAGCCACAACCAGAAATATTTCTCCCAGTGGCAGAAGAGTGGAGACAAAACGAGGAGTTAAACAAAATGGCAATACACGTGGACATACATATTGATATACTGAATGATATCACATGCAAATAAGTGCTGAAAGACAAAACAGCCCCCCACCCCCACACCCTTTCCACACCACCTCACCCAGCCACCCTCCCCTGCTCTCTATCCACCCACCTGGAAAACCAGTTCTTGTGGATAAGGCAAAGATAATAACATGGATATACCCAACAATACAAACAGCTGTGCACAAATATGGCTACACATGGCTCTAGCTAAACTGTGGAAAAGGAGATTGGTAGGAGAAAATGCTGTTGGATTGGGCATACACCCTCAGAAAGCCAGCAAGCAGTATAACCAGACACACGCTAAAGTGGAATCCACAGGGCAAACGGAACAGAGGTAGGCCACTGAATGACCTGGAGAAGAGGTTTTGAGGATGACATTGAGAAGAGCGGGCATTCCCGGAGACAGCTTGAGGCTCTCGCACAGGACAGAAGGGAGTGGAAATCTCTGGTTCGTGGTGTATACCCCGACAGTGGGTGACGGGCAATGATGATGGCTCTAGCCAGAAGGCAACAAGACCACAGTGTACTCACCAGCCACAAAGGAGAAGCAGGCCCCCAGATAGCCAGCTATGGTGGAGATGGCCGTTGCCGTGGCCCGCTGGCTGGGAGGAAACCACAGCCCTGAGAGAAGCGCCGGACCACTGCAGGGAACTGTACCGGCTATACCGTTCAGCAACTGGCCTCCGTTGATCAGCCTGAAGTGTACACAAGCAAATGAAACGTTAACCGTGAGCTTTAGATTATTTTAATCCCTTTTCTAAAATTGATATTAATATTATTGTCATTAACATTGTTACAACTATTATCGCCATCTAATGGTACATCAGTGTGCTACGTACTTTAGTGGCACCGACTATGTTCGGTGAATTTTAGGCCTTCGCGCCATGTCGAAATCTGCACCATGTTCAAACACATGGAGTTTTCTATGCACTGTGCTCGATGGCACAAAGAACTTATAAGTCAAATAAAAAGCACTGTTATAGAAACAATTTATGCAACGTTAAGGGGCAAAGGGGCCATTTAACTGATTCCTCAATGACAGTTTCACTCAACAATCAATAACATTCCTCGTTATAATTTGGTTCTAGGGTTGGCTTTCAAAATTTTCTCCGTTGAGTATTTTGATCCAAGTTCAATTAATGTATTTTAACTGTCTTTTTATTTGTTTCTTCATTTGTTGGAAAGATGTGTTTTAAAATGTGCCGCGTTATCTACGCGGCAAAATGACCACATCACTGGAAAAATAGTTATTAATGCTGATGTACATATAAAAAAAATGACCTTACCAGTGGGCGGTGGAGATATCACTAGGTATGCACCTCATGCCCGCCCCTGCAAACATCAGGCCACAGCACAGGACCATCGCCACTCGCATGCCTGAAAAAAAGGACAAAAACAAAAAAAATGTGGATGCTGAACCAGGCGTGCGGGAGATGTGTTAGAAGGGCGCTGGAATAGGAAAGTAGGGAAGACGGAGAAATAGATGATAGGAATATCTGCTATCTGAAAAGAGAGTTGAGAGTTCTAGCACAGCATAGCACAGAAATTAGCTCACGAGTGCGAGTTCTAGAGAAAGAAATAGAGTGAGACAGAGTACCACTAGAATAAAAGTCAGGTGTGTTTCATTGGTGTGCTAGGTACAGGATGCGATCGAATATCAGATCTGTATGTTTGCTTCTTGTGTGTCAGTAGTAGTAGTGAGAGAGAGTGCGAGAGAGAGAGAGAGAGAGAAAGAGAGAGAGAGAGAGAGAGAGAGAGAGGAGGCAAAAAGACTGAGCGACAGAGATTTAAGTAAGAGAAAGAACCAAAGAAAAGAGGAGAGACGGAAAGGGCGAGAGAGAGAGAGTGAGAGAGCAAGAGAGACAAGAGGGACGAATAAAAACCGAGACAAAATTATCAAAAAAAAATTATCAAGCGACGTCGTTGTAATGTACTAAACTGGAAAACAGCCGTCGACCCATAGAAACAGCCTGTGTGGCTACATTACAGATTGGAACATAAAGTTGTTGTCAAACGATGTCTATATTGTGAAATGAACGAATAGACATAAAATGATCCAAAGAAGGATATTACATTAACAACATTAAGAAAGACCAGGAATATAGCCATCAGTCTTTGCTGATTTACCTATTTAAGATGACGATTTCAGGTAGAGACCATCTAGGTCTATTTTGAGATTTCTTTCTTTCTTTCTATCTGGATCTTATCAAGTTACTGTTCATCTGTACTTCCTCATACATGTATTTATCACATGCACTTGGGTCTTACCTTTGACATCCATGAGATAGGCGATTGGAAACATGACAAAGAAGAAGGGGATGTTGCCCAACCAGGTGAACATGGCTATATCCCCGTCATCCCAACTGTATACAGCTTTGGCTGACTGCGCTATGGGCCCCCAGGTGGACCAAATGGCGTTCCATAGAAAGTTGCACACAGAGAACAGGAACAGGAGATACCAGCGACGGGCGAAGACCTCGGTTTTTGTGTCTCCACGTAACTCAGGTTTGTCGCTGTCAGCCACGGAGGAGGACTCGTCATCTTCTTCATCGTCGTCACCTTCATCGTCATCGTCGTCGTCATCGTCGGAGCCAGTGCCCTCATCGCTAGGTTTGCCCTCGTCTATCGTGGCTACAGTTGCCGGAGACGGTCTGATACTCTCCGTCGCCGTTTTGTTTACGCTAAACGTTCTGACGGCCGTAGGTGTCTCCTTGATCTTGACATGCAAATCTTTCCGGGCCATGCTATGCGGGGTTCTGAAAACGCCCCTGGAACTCTGCACTGCCGCCTCATGCTGGAGATGATTGGATGTGACGTCAGCCTCTTCTGTAACGTCATCACGCTCCGTCGGTGACGTTAGTTGCGTAACCCTCGGACCAGCCTCAATGGATGACGTTTGGAGGTGTGTATCCGGGGTATAGTCGTAGGACCATCTCTTGGTCTCGCATTCGCTGTGGTAACCTCGTTGGTCAGGTTTATAAGTCACTTCCTCGCGATCCGAAAAGGTATTGGCTGTGCTCCCATAATTTTTTACTCCATCTCTCGCTCTACTGGCAGTATTTTCTCGACTGGGCTCGCCTTTAATTCTGCCAAATTTCCTGGCAGCCGCGTCAAAAATATTAGCTGCTCCGGTCGACAGAGCTCGTCCACGTCTCTCTGTTTGTGGCTGGGGCGAGCCCCCTCCACTTTCTTTCCTTCCCGTGATCCTACTGAACAAACCAGGCGACCTGGCACCGTGTGCGTGTGCAGAAGCCACGTCCTGGATATGGGTCCTCTGAATTGAGGTTTGCCCGCTCTTCCAGAAAACCTCAGAGCCGCTGAAGCCACGGCGGGAGAAGACAGGCGCGCTGCGGCGACTACTGCGATAAGCCACTGAAGAGACAAGAAATTCATCATCGGAAAACACTCCAGGCATGCCATTAGGCCTGAGAAGGTCGTGACGGGTTCGGCTTCCACGTGAGCTCCCTCTGGACCGGGGTCTTCCATCGCTGTTACTGGAGGTGGTCCCAGTCCGTGAAGACGAGGGTCTGGAGCCGTCGTTATACTCAGCAATGTCCTCATCTTCCATTTCCCCGCGTCTTCGACGACGACGTCTCTCTTTGCCTTTTCTGGAATGTTTTCTACGTTTTTTGCGCGGCCTGTCTGGGTCGGCCGTCAGATCTGACGGCATGCCCTGATCTTCTGGCGCAGACTGGGCTATTTCATTGTGATACTCGTGAATCGGAGACTCTGTGTATGAGTCAGGGCGATCGTCGATCGAGACAGGGGCGTTTTCATAAAGGACAGTGGGATAGAGATCAGGATCGTTGCGAACTAAGTCAGTTGTGTCAGAAATATATCCTTGTTCCACATAAGACATCAAAGTCTCCTCTTCCCGGTAAACTTGGTCGTAATCATATCCAGGCTGCCTTCTCTCGCTGTCCTCGGTTCCATATGGGTAAATATCTGTATATTGCGATACTTGTGGCCTGACCCTTTGGTCTTTGGGTTGACCCAAGTTCATGAGATCATCCAACAAGCCCAGTTCTTTGGGAGCTGTGGTCACTTCGAGGGGTGAAGGATATGTGATATTACTTGAGATCATTGTGCTGTCGGGCGCAGGTGGCTCATCTTCGGTGACATAGAGTGACGGCATCGATGACACCCGCTTGGATAGCTGGGCAGTGTAGGCCGTGCCATTTTCCATATCACCATAAAAGCCGTCGTTAACATATTGACCGGCAGATGCAACTGCACCATAATACTTATCTAAATCCGGTGTAGTCCTCTGTATGAAAGTCACATCGTCATTACAATCGGATAAAAGCCTGGCATTTTCAGCCGTATTCTCAGGTATATTCAAGGTTCTATCGCCAGCCAAACCGTTGAAGTCATGGTATGAAAGCTCTGGTGAAGGGATCTTGCCTGGACTATGTTCTGTAGCCCCAAACGCTGGGGTGGGATATATATCTTGCTGGGGAACTTCCTCACTGACATCCCGTCCCTCAGGTGAGATCGTGAAGGCAGCGGGGGTCGTGGGCTCTCCGTACAGAGAGTCAGCGCCAAGTTCCTCTGTGACAGACTGCCGTTCAGAATCCGCCAAACTGGCACTGGTGCTCACACGGTCTATACTGCTGTGCTCATCATCGTCAGCCATATAGCCATCCATTGTGCTTTTTTCTTAACAAAGACTGCACTGATTTTTCAAAGCCTTGTCAGTGAAGAAGTTGATCACAGAAAGCAGAGACACACGGATTTCACAGAGACAAATTATTATTGCACCGCCTCGATGTTCTGCAGTTGAACTATTTCTTGTCTTTTCTGTTTTGGTATTTGTTAAATATCACTCTTATTTTGTATCCTTTCAACAACACCGCAGAGGACACAGGGCTTAATTATTATTGTTTGTATTATTATTATTATTTTCTCTATACTCACAGTCTCCATATATGAAAATATTTATAACAAATGAAAAACACGTATGGCACTGATTTAAAAAGAAAAATCAACGACTACAAGGCATTTGGACGGTTTTCACACAAAGGTTTCTCAAGTTTCAAGGAAAAATTATCAGCCGGCGGCGTCATAGTCATTTCACTATATTCCCATTTTAACCACACACCGACAAAAGTGAGACTGCTGACAAGGTTTTCAGTGGGATTCTGCCGTCTCTTCATGCTCACCCCTACCAGTCTGTGAGTTGTTCTGTGATGACGAGATAGTTGGGGAAGTTTAGATGTGAGGGAACGGCAAGAGCAGTGCGACGCCAGCTTATGTCCACAGTAGAGATGACATGCCGGCACTGTTCTGAAGACTTTGACCATATCTGGAGTGTGTCAAGCCGCTGACATGCGGGCGACCAGGGCTCTCTGCAACATCATAAACGATAGGAGCAACTCTCAACCATTTGCCCAAAATCTCAATTTAACTGTTGGGGTCTGTCTGGTTAACAGATTACGCAAGTGCGCCGGTTGTTGTCAGAACCTTGCGATGTCGACCTGAAATGAACAACAAAACTTTTGTAAGAGGACACACGGTACGTGGAGGAATGGAATAAATTTTATACAGTTGAGGATGGACAAAAAGAATAGAGCTGGCGTGACAGAACCTGAACAAGGTAGAAAGAGAGACCCATAGACCAGGCTGACCGACAGAGACAGAGAGAAGGGCACAGAGCAGAGCTGGGGAAGATATGGCACACAGGTGCGTCTGAGCACTGGTAGAGAGAGAGCAGAAGAGAATTACCATGTAACCTGATCAAATAATAATCACAATCATAATAATAGTAAAAATAATGATAATAAAAATAATGACCAAAAATATATGGAAGTTGAGGTCAGTGGTTCGAATTGCAATGGTTGCATTGTGTATCTTTAGGAAAGATACTTAATACACAATTTTCCTCAGCCCACCCATCTGTAAAACGGGTACCTGATGTATATCGGGGGAAGTA
>JBCAUA010258455.1:4061-20177 GCA_038406235.1 Peronia verruculata | reverse complement strand
CCCCCCCCCCCCCCCCCCCCCCCCCCCCCCCCCCCCCCCCCCCCCCCCCCCCCCCCCCCCCCCCCCCCCCCCACCAGTCTTTCGAATGGCAATCAGTAAAAGGATTTTTTCCTCTTTATACTGCTTGCTCAACGTCAATTTTGTCTGGCAAAGGGAAAAGTCTGGTCAAAAAATGATCTCCCCTTATGCAAGTCCCTCCTTTGGAAAGGGCAGATAATCTGGGAAACGATCTCCCATTAGTGACAGTAATGATGAAGGCTGTGATGTGGATATTACTACTGCACCTGATCAGGATAGATTTGAATGGTCGGTGAGACCGAACGAAGGGGATGAAAAATCCCATCAGCGGCACAAAAAAGATGAAGCAACACAATATTGCTAGGACAAAACGAAAAGTGAATATCGATGGCCACGTTTTCGAGCCAAATCAGGCCTTCCAGTGTTTCACTGACGATGAAATAATCAATGATATATATAGCTGAAGACACAAACTCAGAAGCCATCCGTGTCTGCATTGAGAAGGGTGTTTCGACAGTATGGAGGATTCCTACATGCCCTGTTGAAATTAGGGTTTTCATTGGTGTAATTTTCACTGCTGGACACCAAAAGCAAAACTATGTTTATGTGAGAAAGCCATGGAGCAACAAATACGGGCTGGCCCTGTTCCGTGCCACTGTGTCACCTTCAAGCACTGTCAGGACTCATTCGTTTTGATGACAAGACCACACGAACCGAAGGACGAGAACGAACTAGCTCCAATCGGAGACATAAAATTTGGAAACGTGAATAGAAACTTAAGGAAAAACTATACACCTGTTGACCATTTGACAGTTCATGAACAGCTGATTACATTCCGTGGACGTTGTCCCTTCAGGCTACATATACCCAGTAAGCCAGACAAATACGGTATGAGGGTGTTCTGAAATACAGACGCAGAGAATTTCTACCCTCTGCAAGGGAAACTGTACCTAGGAAAGGAAGAGCGTTGTTCTCAGCGGAACTTGGGTCCAACTAATATTGTCATGGAACTTGCAAGACATCATCAAAATTCAAACAAATATCACAATGGACAATTCTTTCACAGATCTAAACCTTGCTGTTTCTCTCAGTCTGTTGCATTAACTCTAGTTGGAACAGTAAGAAAAAAAGACATTTACTTCCAAAGAATTTTTACCATCAAGACAACGGCCAGAAAACAGCAATATGTTTGGCTTTCAAAAGGACTGCGCCCTCGATTCTCATGTGCCGAAAAAAAAAAAAAAGGCTGTTGTCATTCTTTCCAGGATGAATCATGATGAAGAAACTGATGAGACATCTGGCAAGTCAGAGATAAACCTGTTCTATAACAAGACAAAAGGAGGGGTGGATTTCCTTCACCAGATGGTCCATGCCTACATGTCCATAAACAAACTGCTCGGAGGCCTATGAGCTTCTTGTACAATTTGTTAGATGTGACAAGAGTTACAGCATTCATAGTCTTCAGAGAGAAAAACCCTGACTGGAATAGCAACAAAAAGCAGGGGAGAAGAATATTTCTTGAGACGCTGACTGATGAACTCTGTACTCCTCTTATACAAAGCCGTGCTGCTGCTGGAAATTTGCGCAAAACTGTTCGCATGAGTGTTATGCTATGTGGGGCTGAATCCAACCCCAAACCTGAACTCCCCTATCAATCCATCCACAGCTGGAAAAAGGAAACGATGTGCCCTTTGTGACCGTAAACAAGACAGGAAATCAAAACTCAGATGTGAAAAATGTGGCATTTCTGTCTGTGGGGAGCATTCAAGTAGCAAGCGTGTCTGCCTGACGTGTCAGTGAAATCCACCCTGAGTATGAGACATGATGGTCAAAGTTTCTTTTGATTAAACGATGCATAAATGTTTTCAATGCATCAAGTCTATTGTTTTTTTTTCCTGTTCTTGTTTCATTTGTTGGTTGTGTCCTTAATCCACTAAAACATCTATGCTGTGGTCAAAGCAACGTGTCTCTCAAACAGGCGACTTAGTGTTGCATTTCAGCATTTCATCTGGACTCGAACGTCTTCAGTGCTCTACATGAACATGTACGTAAACGTGTCAGTCCGAGAAGCGATTGTCAAGCTCCTCCACGTCAGATATCCATAGGAAGTACTTGCAATTTTGCTAAATATTGTGATTGGCGCTTGCACAACAGCCTTATTCCACTGATTCTACACGGGATCTGGCACGCCCCCTTTGTGAGGAATAAGGAAACTCGACCATTGTGCGGGATATGGTTTAAGACGTTCTTGTTCAGGACATATGGTTGGTGATTGAAAACGCATGGAGACACAACTTTTGTCACCGCCCAACATGGTTAACAATACAACTGAGATAATCTGACCTATTTAAGATTGAAAATCCTAAAATTGAATACCATGCGATTCACGCTTTTGGCTGATGAAAGACGAAGACAATTAGCAGACAGCCACGTTATGTGGTGCCCTTTTATTGTGTATTATATTCTTCGTTTCTCCCCCAATCTATTTCTTCCCCTAAAATAACAAACTCCACATATGCAGATGTTTAGCATATAACAACAACTTGAGCAAACAATCACCACCGCTATCTGTTCAGCCAGCCCGCATTCTAAAGCAAAGCGTTCGATAAATATATAGCTAATTATAGTAGTAATTAGACCTGGGCTGAGGTCTCCAAATTAATTTACTGTCGCGTGTATTTAAAAAGAACTGCCTTTTTGTCCTTTCGAGCTCCTAACAAACACATATCAGCGACAATCAAATGAAATCCATCTAATTTATTTCACCATTGTGTGCACGCTTTTATAGAAAACCAGCGCTGGAAACACTGCTTTAAAAGCAATATATTAATATTCAGCTTTGACCTGAATTTCATTTCGCCATAAAATGACGCATTCCCATGGAGTGCCATCCTGAACGTTCCAGGGGTGACATTTCTTCGCTATCCTTGCTCCTGTACTCTGTCCCGCTCTCTTTCCTACTTCATCAGCCTTTTTGACGTATCTTTCTGTGTTTTGACACGATAGTTCATATTTATTCGACTAAGCACAGATCTGGAAGTCTCCGGCGGAGTGTTTGTACCCCCTACTGAAAATAAACACCACGAAATCCCACAACACTAGTGTTGAATGCAAAACTTCGGGAAAAGCGCGAGCCGGAAGTACGTCATACTTTCTCTTACGTCATTAAATCACTAAAACTACTCAATAGCCTCAGAGTGAAGAGTTTTAGTGATACATTTCCTCCACACCGAAACAGAGTCAAACCGAAAAGTGAGTCAAAGTTGTGAATAGTTTGGAGTGTTTGTACCCCCTTGATAAAACAATAGACGCCGGTATTTCCAACCTTTCGCTTGGTCGGGACAAATCTATTACTATAGCAGTGATTGTGCTGATGTGCCATTAAATCCAACACAAACAATCAACCTGTTCAATCAATCAGTTCATTAGCCTACGCGTATACAAGTACCAGTCTTCTCAACCTTCGAACAGCAATAAAAAATTGGATTTTGTTGCATATTAACCCTGCAAGTGTCGGAGATGATTTAATGTTGAGAAACACGCTCAGCTAATGATAAATTGAAATTGCGTTTTACATAATAAACTATAATAACATCGTAACAAGACAGTAGTCAGTCTGACATTCTCTTGAAACCTACAATATCGTCTCTTTAAAAGGAATAAATGTTAGTAGTCTGGCGTTTCAAATTTTTACTGACAGTTTAAGGGTTAAAAGGCTATGCAGTGAAAAACTATAGATTTCTAAACTATATTTTTCTCCCTTTGTAGAAAATACGATTTTTATGTTTTTTCCACTGGAATTTTCAAACGTATTGAATGTGCAGTGTGTCAGTCAGTACATGGATGTATTGAATATCTAGTGTGTCAATCAGCACATGATTGTATTGAGTGTGTAGTGTGTCAGTCAGTTCATGAATTTATGAAATGTGTAGTGTGTCAGATCATGAATATATTGAACATGTGGTGTGTCATTATGTGAGTGTATGGAGTGTGTAATGTGTCAGTCATTACATGGATGTATTGAGTGTGTAGTGTGTTAATCATTACATAAATGTATTGAGTGTGTAATGTGTCAGTCATTACAGTTACATGAATGTACTGTGCATGTAGTGTGTCAGTCATTACATGAATGTATTGAGTGAGCAGTCTGTCTCTGTCAGTCATTACATGAATGTATTGAGTGTGTAATGTGTCAGTCATTACATGAACGTACTGCGCGTGTAGTGTGTCAGTCATTACAGGACTGTATTGAGATGTCCAGAGAGGACCACTGCACCACACACAAGCTTTGCTGTCCACTGTGTTGTTCTGTCCCAATGTCTATAGACCAAACACACACAGCTATATGTGTGCATGCTATACATATGAAACAACAGGATCAATCAAAGACCAAAGCCAGTCGCAAAGGTTCAGATCAGTTTATTGATTTTTAAATCACTTTTGTCAAATAATCGAATAACTTTGCAGCATTTTGCTAGGTACAGGACACAATCTACACAGGTGACTGGCACACCCACCACCCTCCCCACCCACCCCTAGCCTGTGGGGGCAAAGCTATACACTATGTACACATCAGAGACAGTCACACACACACATATGTACACAAGGCATGTACACACAACACAGCCTGGACAAAGAATACATTACATCACAGCTAATAAAAAACAACAACAACAACAACAACAAAGAAACAGCCCCTCTCCCTCCTCCCTCAACAAAAGATCAACAAACTCCCCCACTGACAGTTTGGGTTGTGTACGGACAACCAGGGCAAACCTCACACACACACATCAGCTATGGCAACAGAGCAACTCAACGTAGGGAAATGTGTGTACACATATGTGTGTGTCTGGGGGATGGCAGGTTCCGTAGGGGGGGAAGGAGGGAAGAGTTGAAAGGTGAGGTGCGTTCCTCAGACATCAGCCACAAAGGGGGGGGGGGGGGGGGGGAAAGAACCACTCATGTTCTGGATGGGCTGGAGTTATGACCACTGTACAGAAACTGCCCCAGACTGTATAGCCAACATTCCACTGGTGTCCTTGTGGTATAAGCCACATCCACACTCACACCCACACCACTACTAGCTATAGCCACACGCTGGCCATACATAAGCTCGTATGTACAGCCACACAGATCCACAGCCATATTGAGCCACAAATTTCTCTCTACACCCACATGCTGTCTCATCTGTAAGCGCAACTCCTCTCTCTCTCCCTCTCAAACACACACACACACACACTCACAACCACACAGAGAGCAGTTCACAGTTCTCTCCCTCACACAGACACACACACACACAACCACACAAAAGCAGCGCTAGTGTCCTCTCTCTCTGTCTCAGTAAGGCAAAGATCAGTTATGGTTACGGTTATTCTACACCTTTCGACCTCCTCTAGGGCGGTTATCTCTGACATCTCTCATTAAACACTATACAAATCATGTGACTTGGACTTGGACATGAACTCTCACACCCACTGACTGCGGATGGAACGGGAGATAAGCTGGGGAGGGTCAGGGAGTTTAACAGTGTCAACCCACTGGTGAGTGCATGTGTCCTGGGGCTGCACCCACTCACACACTCACTACTGCCATCTTATCACAACTGGGCTAGGTGTACACATTCACAGACACAGACAAACAAGTGCACACACACATGGCCTCTTCTGGCCAGCTTTGACAGACTGGATACTGGTCATCCTTATGCCCCCCTTCCTCTCCCCACTGCCATCTGTTCAGCTGGCCATCCATTACTTACAGATCACATGATGTCCAAGTGGTCACAGCCCTGGTCATTACATTCATACAGTAATCAACAATCAACAGTTAAATAATATGACTGCAGAAGGCTGGTTGGGGAGGGGGGGGGGGGGGGGAAGAACCTCTCTCTTTCCTTCCACAACCCTCCCCGATTCCTCCCATCTCTCACAGGCAGAGTGTGTAGGGCATAGCAAACTATAATATCACTCAATTTCCAACCAGATACCCTTTCCCACACTACTCCTGCTGTCTTGGTTGTGTTGCCAGTCACCTCCAGGCTGGGACATCTGACACAACTATAGAAAGGCAAATCCTACACAACACAGACACACACATCCATACATACTATCAAACACACAGTCCATCCATGACTGTTCTTGATTTCTGATCACAGAATAAGTTGTTAGAATTCTCACCACTCATCAGACAGACAGACAGACAGGCAGGCAAACAGCCAGTGCCTGACAGTTGGATGTTAGACAGTCCAGTTCACACCCACTCACAGACAGACCAGATGACCACTAGACCTGTGCTAGGACTGAGCACATTGCATCTCGTTGGTGTCCGAGTCCTCCGAGTGGCTGTTGTTGTCCTCCTCTGAACTGGACAGGACCTGACCTTCCTCACGCATCTGCAGACAGAAAAGGTCAAAGTCCATGTTACAGGAAGTTGTCACTACGTCAGATTCGACATCAATACCAGTATCACAACTAGCCCTTCACACCCCCTCCTTCCTCTAACAGGCAGTACGGAGCTTGTTATGAGGAGCAGGTTAGTTGAAGAAGTCAGGTGTCCCTGTGGGACCACAGTCACCCCCCCCCCCCCCCCGAGAGAGAAAGAGAGAGAGAGAAAGAGAGAGAGAGAGAGAGAGAGAGTATATGAGAGCTTGAGACATGGCACTATGGAATCACCCGCAACCAAAGAAATCAAGTTTTTTAACAGTGAATGAATTTTTTACCCAATTCTTTTTTTCTTCACAGAAAATTTTTCCATCAATCTAAGAATATATTTCCAAGTTCAAATTGCAGAAACAGTGTGAGTAAGAGCTCAAGTAATATAGTGGCATAGCCTAACAAGGATTAGCAGGTGATTGGCCATTTTCTCACTAAATTCAGCGGCAGCAACAGATTATCCCCGTCATCTGTAGTTGCCAATAGCTCGACTTTTACTTAAGGTAGAAGACAAATTTTTTTCACCCATACAAAGGGAAATAAATAAGCTTCACAGTGATACCAATAACTCCATATGCTCAAAATCTGACCAGAGCCTGATTTCCTTATGTTGCAGTTCATCTGCACGTGTTACAATCAAGCGACATTTTGTGTAAGTCAGTGGATAAATAAGTTACAGTTACTGCAGCATTCGCTAATCCTTTCTCCATGACAACTTTTCACTCTCCATGACTCTCATCTGTTTACTGACAGTCAATTGGCAATTCACCCAACAAATTATACACTTTAGCTTAACAGTAGCCTCTAGTACTCAGCCATATTTTCAATGCTGATCTTACTCACCAGACTGTTTCTATACTGAAACCAAAAAAAAACAAAACAATCAGCTCAAGCTGATAGGCGGCATTCAAAGGCCCCACAAAAAGTCATTATAATGTGCTGTAAGGCTGACATTTCACAGGCCATTCATATCACTACTTCTAAGACACAAAGGGATGCTCGATGCAGCAAACATAGGAACCAAACATGTACTAGCTGGTATGTTGTAAAGGTATCGTGACATGTCAGATAATATGTAATACAGTTGTCCTGATCTGTCAAGTAGTTGTTGTGATATATCAATCATTTATAGGCCTCAGATGTCATAATGGTGTCGCAGTATGTCAGACAGGTGTTGTGGTATGTCATACAGTTGTCATGATGTTGTAGTTTGTAGTGATATGCCATACAGTTATGATATGTCATACAGGGGTCATAGTATGTCATATTGGTGTTGTGGTATGTCATATAGGCTAGTTGTCATGATATGCCATATAGTTGTCATATAGTTTTCATTATATGTCATATTGTTGTGGTAATATGTCATACAGGGGTCATAGTATGTCATACTGGTATTGTGGTATGTCATATAAGCTAGCTGTCATCATATTAAATGCCATATAGTTGTCATATAGGTTTCATTATATGTCATATAGGTGTGGTGATATGTCATACAGGCATCATGGTATGTCATATGATTGTAGTGACATGTCATATAAGTGTCATAGTGTGTCATATAAGTGTCATGGTATGTCATATAAGTGTCATGGTATGTCATATAGTTGTCCTGATATGTCATAAAGTTGCCATGCTATGTTATATACTTGTCATTATGTCATATAGGTCATGTGATATTACATATAGTTGTTGTCATGTCATATAGGTGCCATGATGTCATACAGGTGACATATGTCATACAGGCGCCATATATCATATAGTTGTCATGATATGTCAAATAGGTGACATGATGTCATACAAGTGTTGTGATACATCATTTATGTGTCATGGTATGTCCTACAGATGTCATGGTACATCATACAGTTGTCGTGATATGTCATAAAGTTGTCCTGGTATGTCATATAGGTGCAGAATGAGATAGAAATACATCTACAAAAGTGAAAGTGTGATTATCGTACAAACAGGTCACGGCACCACCTGATGGTTAGCTCTGCTGATGTACACAGCTAAGGTTTATTGCTACAAACTGCAGACTGGAGAGAGAAGCCAACTTACCCTCCTCCTGGCAGAGTTCCTGAAATGGTGCATAATAAACCACAGCATCTGTCCGCCAATCATCTCAGGCTCCGTGGATCTTCTCTCCAGACTTCTCTCCACCTGGTTCTTACGAATGGTCTGTGGAACAGACAGCCAACAGGACTGAGTTAAGAGCTGAACACTCGCCTGAGACAGACTGACCACTGAGTGGACAGGCACAAACAATTTCCTTCAACTGCAAACTTTCTTAAGACCAGACATTTGTCACAGTCAAACTAAATGTAGGCAAGCATTCAGATAGATAACATTATCATCATGTTTTCTTTTGTTGGCTATACTGTGCCAAACACCGTAAGATACGTTTACACATCAAGAAGAAGAGAGGAAAGAGAGCAGGACAGAAGACAGGGGCAAGGAGAGAGAGAGAGAGAGAGAGAGAGAGAGAGAGAAAAGATGTCACCCCTAGAACGTCAGGGATGGCATTCCATGGGAGACCATCCTACCCATGGCAGACTTTCACCACCTGCAGGTGGGACCACAGAGCCTACTTTTACACTCTGGGCTCCTGTGGGGGGGAGTATGATCATGTTTTTGCCCCACATGTACCAAAGCTCTGATACAGAGAGAATAACATCCTATATATTGACTATCACAGATCTCTTGCCATTCACTATTGACTAGACACCAAGGCTAGAGTTACAGTGACATGTTTTATCTTGCCACTCAACAAGGCCTGTAGTGCTTTCAACTGCCAATAGGTTTTGAAATCCAAACTACAGATCATCAGAGAGCCAGCAGCTGGGAGGATCAATCTGAAGCAGGTCAGTGATGATTACATGCGACTTACCAAAGTCTATTTTTGTCCACAATTTCTTTTTGCAACTCACCTAAGGAAAATGGATACCCGTATACATATTGATCTTACATGGAACAAGAGAACAACGAGAATATCGACAGAAAAAGAAAGCCGTTGGCCAACTGTGTAATGAAAGAACAAAACTGAAAAATCTTTTGTCATAGTCTCAAACATTAACGTTGGACCATATTGTCCTGAAATAAGATCAGACAATCCCTGGTACACAAACTGATGAGCCAATCAATGGACAGCCAGCTAGGCCAGGAGTGGATAAGATAGGATAAAGTGACTTAAGCTTACCTTCCTGAGAACATCCATATCCACATGTGGCTCATCCTGCGAGGGCAGCCACAGCTTCACATCGTGGTCCAGTCCACTTGTGGCAAGTACAGGGAGGGTGGGGTGGGGCTCTAGCACATTGATCTGGTCACAAGAGAGGGAAACATCAGGAGGCTCCAGTTATTCTTCTCTCAAGCTGACAGCTGGCTAAGTTAAACTCAACACAACACAACCCAATAAAGTTCAATTTGAAATAAGCCAGACAACAACAACACATGTCCACGCCCAACTGAATAAACCATCAGTACAAATCCAGGGGAATTAAGAAGCTGTTCCACCACCACTCACCCTGTTAACAACTGTCACATCCACACACACACACACCCACACATACATCCCATACCCCTGCCTGCTGTTCTCTTCCTTGCAGACCCTGCCAACTCCTGGCTCAGGTACACAGGTGACAGCTCTGGACAAACAGCTCAGATATAAAAGATGATACAGATGTCAAACTTCCACTTTGACAAGTCCGAGTGTATTCTCACTCTCTGGTCCTAGTCCGCTTTTAAAATTTTGATTGCTACACCAGCTGATCATACTTGACTTACAAAAAAAATTAATTTTTTTTTCTTTTCAATAAGCTCTATGTCTGGCACAACATTTGGAGCTGGCTTTTGGATAGGTCGGATTGTTTGGATGCTCTGTCCCGAAAACCTGACCACCTTCCACTGGAGCAATCACACGAACATTGTTGACTGAATGTTAAGACTGGAATCCCAGACAAAAAACACCTAAAATAATCATGGTCTGGGAGAACACTGAAGAAAAAAAAAAAACTGATGCAAGAATGCAGTCTTAGATCTACATCTGGACAGAGCAGCCACATCCCACCTCAAGAACTGCAGACAGCAGATATTTTTGTTTGTTTCTTTGTTTAAACAAACTTTTTTCAACAGCTAAACCATTGCCAACCGTATCCCTGTACACCCTTGCAAAGTTTTATCCCAAACTGTAAGTGGAATGCATCTATACCAGCATGATAAAATTTCCCCACTTTTTCCTGAGAACAGTTAACATTCCTGGTAAGAAACCCAGACAGACTGACAGATGGGGGCATGGGACGGGACGGGACAGAACAGGACAGGACAAGACAGGACGGACAGACAGACCGACCAACCGAGCTGTCCTATGACTTACCACACCAGCCTCATCCCCCTCCTGGAAGTTGATGATGGCCTCAGTCTCCTTGTCCCAGAAGTAAATGTGGCCGCAGTCACTGCCACTGACGATAAACTCTGACTTGGGGCCGTAAAAGTTCACTCCTTTCACTGCAGGCACAGAAATCAACAGACAATATTAGACACTGGAGACAACTGCTGACTCTGCTAGGCTACAAATATCATAAACATCACTGACTTCCCCTTATTCTTTTCTCCCAGCACCATCTCTGAGTGATTCACTTCTCTGACCAACAAGTGGACAATCCTAGGGGAACAACTAGGTACCACAAGTAAACAATGCAAAATGAATATAAATAACTAAAACATTACTATGTTATTCACAGAGACTACAAAATTCTTTTTTGAAAATTATCAGAAACCATCAACAAGTTTGTGAGGTAACAACCTCAGGGTAGTCAAATATCAGAATTAATGTGAATCATTGCCCTTCAAAATGACATCATTGTTAATGTGGTGTGAACTTTCAAAGCTCTGTTTTTCAAGTTTAAAGATAAGAAAGTCGGCAAGCTCTGGCATGCATTCAACTACGGGGAAAGTAGGAATTGTGCCAATGGGCTCCAGTACAACCTACTTTAACATACATTTCAATGACACAGATAATCAAACAAAAAAGAAACTGAACTTTAAATCTGTCTGTATTCAAGCAAAACGAACATCTGTAGGAGAGACATGAGAAAGGAAAAGCCAGGTTTTCTGACAACTTTGGTTATGCTTGAAATTTTTCTATCAACCCAAAGCCAGCCCCTGTGGTAGCAAGTACAACATACTCACTTCCTATGTTTGGTGCATATCTCCAGATCTTGGCATTCCTTCCTGACCACTGGTCATCCCAGCCTTGTAGTGTTAGGGAAAGGTCAGAATTCAACTCACTGCTCTCTAGAGCTAAGATCAAAGTTCTACACAAACTATGACTGTCTGGTCAACAAGTTACAGAGGTTTTGTTTGTTTGTGTGTGTGTGCATGAGTTTGTGTGTGTGTGTGTGTGTGTGTGCGCGCGCACGCGCATGTGTATGTGTGTGCGTGAATACCTGTGGCATTATTGCGATGTCCCATGTATTTGTGGCTGTAGTTGGCACCAGAGGAGTGGCTGTTGTCAAACAGGTAAATGTCCTCGTCATTGTAGGAGCCCAGGATTTCTATGGCAGGAAGACACACAGACAGACAGGGGTTATTCAGCCCTCTGAGCTCAGGAAAACAATGGACAGAGGGTAGAGATGACATCATAAATATTGTGGAGTTCAGATGTATAAGACTGAGCACAGGGCTGGGAGTGCCAGCCTTTGTAACTCACTCACCTGTCTGGGAATGAGAGGGTGAGACCAAAGAACACTAGGCCAATGTTGTATTGACCATCACCAGCAGTATCCCCAAGAGTCGGGGGTGTATGGCCGCTAGTCTAAACAACAATGACGGCAATCATGAAATCAAGAAGAGGAGGGCAGTGGTGTGCAGGTATTGATTACATAAATTTAAGATCCATGGCATATCATTTTTTTTTTGTTTTCCAAAAAGATCCAGAAAGATGAGTTAGAGCACACACAGATCCACAACTTGAATTCAAAACTAGTAACATGAGCAGCCGAGCAGCGCAGCACACATTTTTATGATGTGAAGTAGAGAGTGTACATGCTGGAAGGGGGCGTGGCTGTGCATGCATTTTTTAGTGATGTGAAGAAGAGGGTGTCCAGTGTTATCCCTATAGTGTCTTTGGTGAGACAATGGAGGAAGTTCCTGAGTGGGTGAATTATCCTTACAAAAACATGATATTATGAGTGTGGAAGATGGACAGTATGGAAGTGGAAGATGGACAGTATGGAAGTGGAAGATGGACAGTATGGAAGTGGAAGATGGACAGTGTGGGATCTGCACTGACCTGATCCATTGTAGTTGTAGCAAGCGCAGGTCACGTTGGCCTTGACCTCACTGTTCACCTGTGACAGAAGGGAGAACAGACTGTTGGAGTCACTCATGGTGAGAACACACAACAACACAGTGAAAACAGCTGACACACCAACAACAACACGATGACACACAACAACGGCAGACACACTGACACACACACAATGATCCCCCTGACAAACAGTTGACACACCAACAACAACACACTACATGGCGTCACAAAACCCCCGAAATTGTGACTTTTAGTTCAGACTGGAGTTTCAACCTACAATGCCATTAATCACCCTCTCTGCCCACCTGTCGCAGAATGCCAGCATATCACTTATCAGCAAATTCTTACTGTGACACATACATTGGCCATCTTTAAAGCTTTACAAGTCTGGTTCTAATATTCTTCCCCACCCAGATATAAAAAATTTATTCAAAATTTAGTTCAAGCTTTTTAGAATGATGGAAATCCCTTTTCTCTATGATTGTAAGTGTGAGTGGTATGGATGTTTGAAAAGTATGTATAAAACCTACATTTCTGCCTCTGATTAGTTAGATATCTCTCAAATTTCCCATGCAGTGGCTCTTCAGTTTTAGTATGGTTGTGAACTTCTACATTTAAACTCTTAAATCTTCTAAATTTCATAACCTTGCCACCTTTTCTTTTAAAACTATAGCGGTGTGAATATCACAACCTGTGCTTATTAAGACAAAATTTCTTTAATGGGTGCAAAAACGAATAGCGTTTGACATCTTTCGAGCATGCTTACAATGGCAGAACATTCATTGGACACAGACAGGGCTATAATGAATGAAGTGTTTAGAGGAAAAATATGACTCATAACAAAAAAAAAGGCACACAAAAAGAAGAGGAAGAAATTGTAGGTGTGAGACAGTGAAAAAGAATATTCATTTTGTTTTCACTACTGATATAAGAGAAGGCAAAGATGGGACTCACTCTGAGTATATATGCCAAATTTATCTATTCTTATCTTTTAGAGATGTCAAATGGAGACAAAGCACTTGCTGCATATAAAGGGATAAAGAACTAGCTGAATACAGCTTTTGACAGTTCAAAAACACCTCTATCCTGTTCTGTGTGCATTCATGGTGCACAAGTGAAAGTAGGTGGTGTCACAAGGAAACAGAAGACTGCAGAGTGAAAATGTCACAGTGTTGGATGGTGCACAGAGCACTGAAGAAATATCCTGTGATGGAAAATACCAGTATGTGCACCATTATATGTTCCAGCCCTCATTCTGTTTTGTAATCCTATCGATTCTTCAACACCCTCAAAATTTCTGAAATCTTCCATTCTCACATGTGAATGTGCGAGATCACCACACATTAAACAGCTATACACCACAACTGATGACAGTCATTACAAAGTTGAAGACGGGCCTCTGACACATGAGGAAGAATGCTGCTCACTTTTGTCATCAAAAAATCAAAACAAAATAAAACAAAACAAAAAATAAACAAACAAACAAACAATAAAAAAGAAAACATAAAGGCTGATCCAAAGAAGTGTGAGGTGCAAGGCCTTACAAAAAGTAAAGAGCAAAGGTAGAGAAAACAGGCCAGCGGAGTTAATAATGATCTGGAGAGATTGAGGCTCATAACCAATTCACATCTTCATCAAGTCAGCACACAATGCTTTGTGTAACAGTTCCAGCTAAATCAATCAAAGGAAAGACCACCAAACAGAAGTTTTTGGATCAGGATTAACTCTTTGTCTCACACACGTAGTCTATATCTATGAGAAGAAAGTAGGAAATTGTGTCTATAATTGAATGTGAAGTCTCCAAAGTAATCAGCAGCCATGATGTGAAAATGTTGTATATGTGTTTGTTTTCTTTACTTTAATAAAAGAAAAAAAAGTAATAACGGGTACAGAAATTCATTTGGCCCTGGAGTATCATTTCCTGAATGGATAAAAAAACAGTTGCATAAGGATGAAAATCGCCATGGAGACATTATTTTCAGCAACGAGGAAACTGAATTTGGCATATATAAGCATAGAGGTATGTCTACAACATCATGAAATTTAAGCGTGGTTGAGTAATTAACAGTAATTGAACGTATCACTCATAATTACATACTGAGATGAAAATTGGCCCAACATCAGAAGGGTTTTCCAGCAAACGTATTTAAGCTAACTGTAATGTTTCATGACAATCAGTTAAGTTTAGTACAGTTGAAAGGAAACCATTCTTGCACTCCTTAACATAAAGGAGTAATTCAATGAAGAAACCGTCCTATAAATCAGTCTGTTTTTCTGCCACGGCCCAGTGCCCACAAGGTAACCCAATACTTGTGACCCTTGCCTGTGGTTTCAGGCCAAGCCCAGCACAACTAAAGTACCACCGTTGTGACACTGTGACTCACTCACTCTTGCCTGGAATCCCCTGGGACATAGGCCAGTGACAAGAGCTCTCCAGGCATCCTGGTCCTGAGCCAGACGTTCTAGCTGCCCCCAGGTGCAAACCATCCTTTTGGTATCTGACCCCAACTAACACACCAATAAATGAACTTGGATGACCCAAGAGATATAACTCTTTTCAGTCCCTGACCCTCTGTAGCTTCCCCCTCCCCTCCCATCAAAGCACATAACACATACATACGCCCCATCAACAACAAAGAAGAGATGAGAGGAAGTCAGCTGTGGGGGAAGGTCTTGACTGATATTGCTGGCCAACTTACCAGGTGATCTGGACAGAACTTCTTCAGGACACCTCCGTCAATCTCCTGCAGGGAAGACAACAAAAGATCTCAGCTCTGAACACATTCTAAACCAAGGGACATCATGGAAAGTAGGGGTTGGGGGGTGATGGTGGTGGGGAAGGATGTATGTTTACAGCTAAAACTGACCCAAACATGTTCACAAAACCATTAGGTCATCTGCAACTCGTCACTGAAATGTCGATCTGTGGGGTAAGACTCTCTTGCTCTCTCCCACTATACAGACACACACACACATGCAGACTCATCCTGACTGGGAGTTTCTGGGAAGCTCACTCACGGATCTTGGATCCCTGTGGCATACCTGTCTTTATCTCCTCTCCCCCGCCCCTTCTTCACCTCCTCCCATATTCAAAACACAAAAACTGTGTGTGAATAAACAAGTCTGTCAAACAGATTTTATCTCACTTACAGTACACCAATACAGCAAAGTCCTGTCCCTGCACACTGAACAACCGCAGCAGTCAGGGCTACCATCTCAGCAACTGGTTGGTCCCATGTGACAGCTACTAGTCAGTGCGACAGTCACCGGTCAGTCCAATGCAACAGTCACTGGTCAGTCCAATGCAACAGTCACTGGTCAGTCCAATGCAACAGTCACTGGTCAGTCCAATGCAACAGTCACTGGTCA
>JBCAUA010258345.1:0-20178 GCA_038406235.1 Peronia verruculata | reverse complement strand
TTTTTTTTTATTTTTTTCCTTTAATTTGAACATGCTGAATACGGTGGAAAAGTTTAAAAGAACCTAACTTTAATAAGAAAAAAAAATCACCTCCGGGACCCCCCCCCCCCCCGAAACATTTGATGTCAGACATTTCACCCAGACATGCAAATTTTGCTGCCAAATGCAACCAATACTCTACGGACATCAAGCCCAAAGCATAATCATTCTACAATGACAATGGAACATAGCTTTGATCACCCAACTTGACCCTTAAAATAAGACTGGACAGGTAGTGGTATCCTATAATGCTTGAAGTAAGTATAAGAGACAATAAATCAATTAATTAATAGATCAGTTACTCCAAACCAAATAACACACAAGGAATATCAAATTACTTTCATGAAAAAGAATATCGAGTCAGTTGCAGGAATCAGTTTAGTTATTATGAAGTCACCAAAACAAAGCTATGTTAACAGAATTTTATGGATGGCAAATTGATTTACTATTACAAAAAAAAAAGCTTTGACAAGAAAAAACAAACACACACAAAAAAGGTGTGTCTACGTTGTTTAGATTTAGATTGTAGCAGCTCTTCTCCTGCATCAGTCCTTTCTTTACTCTTTTCTGTGACCATGGCCATATCATTCATTTCAAACTACAAATCTACATGATCACTTGCCTGACTATTGTCTGGTTTGAGGTACTAAGAACTTCATCTTTCAAAAGAGCCACTGAATGGTGACCTCGAATAGCTTTCACTAGGAGTATGCACGAAACTAGCACACTTTTGTACCACCCACTTTTTGTGTTACATTGAAAATAATAACAATGAATTTTTTTAAAGAAAGAAAACATGACCAGCTAGCACATCAGCTAATATAACAAATCTGTGACACAGTGCATGTGAATTTATAACAGTATTCACTATTCTGATACCATGGCCAAAATCTTATGCAATCAAAATCAGTAGAATGCATCTTATTTCAAACCCTGCAATTCTATATGAATGAATCAAAATCCTTTCAAGTCTCAAATCTCCATAAATCTTCTCCCATACTTACATCTTTCTCTGGATAGTTTCCGTGCATGCCCAAACCATGGTGGTAATGACTGTTTCTGGAGTTCTCTACAATAAACACGCCAAAACTTGATCTTTGTGTCATCTGATAAGGTTACAACCTAGAAATGAAAAAAGAAAAGAGTGGTAAGAAATGATGATATATATATACATAATCTATGAACACCATCTCTCAGCTGTTGCAAAGAAATTAACGTAGGTAAGAAAATGACATATGATATAGCCAATTCTATTCTCAGACTGAACGTTGCTAGGATTTCTCCTTGCATGAGACGTATTAACATTTTTAAAGTGACCCTCTGTGGAAAATCTATTGATCATTTACGATGATCACATCCAACAAAATTCAATTGGTGTCAACATATAATTCAAATGCATTAACTTCTTCCTATCTATGCTAATGACCTTCATACATGTTGTTCTTGCTGAAAGTGTTCAGAGCTTAGCAAATCTGAAACAAACAAAAATAGGACATAGAAAGCTGTTTTAACTATTAATAGAACGTAATTTTCAAGATTCCTTACCTTTGTCAAGTCATTGGGGCACCATGCCACACTGCTAACCTCTGCTGTGTGACCTTTCAGTACAATTGGTGATGCTTTTGGTTTGTTAATCTTTCAAGAAAATAAACAATCAACATTCAATAAAAGCAGCTTCCACAATTTGTATGATGCAATTAAGTAGTGATTGACATTTTAAAAGAGTGTAACATATATAAAAAAAAAACTTTACAACATATAAATAGATCTAGTTACAGCTTACATCTGACTCTTTATGTTTCTTCATAATTTTCATTGAAAATTTTGTCCCTTGACACAGTTCAATTAAGCATCTCTGTGGATGTTTGATGTTCTGAATTCAATTCAATAATTCCCTACACATTTACATGAAAAGGAAATCATGTATCTGATCAACTACCATCACAATATTAAATATATCTATTTGGATTAAAGTGCCCAAGAGCACTTATTAAAAAAGCAATAGGTATTTTCACTGCAAATGCATTTCTAGGTATTGGTTATGATGTGATGTTAAAATTGCTATACTTGGCATAAAAAGCTCAGGGTAGCCTTCCAAAAAAAAAAATATAAAAAATTTGATAACCCAAATAACACACCGATATCCTTTTTTATAAGTCAAAAATGCTTTGTCCGTTCTGGGCTACATTTTATCTATAAATATCTTGATGGGAATTTTACCGTGTCAATGTATCCACCATGTTAGGAATAATTTAGCCATTATCGTGCTGATGTGCTGTTAAACCTCACCACAATCAAATAAATACCGTATAAATGTACACACTGTGTTAGGCACAATATAGTCATTGTGCTATTGTGCCATTAAACTATAAACTGTGTTCCTTTCATTGAAGCGGCATCAGAATCCATATTTCTTGCATGTGAACATCTTTTGATGTCATGTTGCCCTCACAGATGATAAGTAATTCAGAAGATTAATTGATCAACCTTTTAAAACACTTACCTGCCAAATGTAGGCTAATTCATCACCGGAACCACTAATCAAGAACTGATCATCTGGACTTATATTGGATCTCACATAGAAAGTCGAGTTTCTGTGTCCACGCCATACCTGAACTGACATCAAAAGAAAAAAGGATTGTTCATTACACATGGGTTAGGCTCTATGGCAAACTCAAAGTGCAAAATAACTAAAGATTTCACTTTATTGCACTTTCCTCATAATAAAATGCTAATACCCTATTCAAGTGACTCTGATACTAATAAAATTATTCATATTTATGTTCATATTTATATTTATTATTCAATTGATCAAATGGACTTAAAGGGACGACAGAATAAAAATTCACTGTTTTGCTTTCTATCATTTCATATGACATTAAATTATGAATACATTTAATTCATACATTTTCTAGCCTTCTAGAAAACAAAAAAGAAAAAAAAAAATTATTTTTCTATCTTTCTACTTTTGAGACTTTGCGAGTTCCTTGAAAACTATATGACTTTTCTATGGTGACGCACATGAAATCAGTGACAAAACTGAAAAAAAAAAAAGTCAGCCACTGTCAACATACTTGGTTCCGGTTTGTAAGCAGCCATGTCATATTCATAAATGGCATCATCCATACAGTTTGCAAACAATCGTAAACCTAGGGAGTCAAGAGCAAGACTTGAGTATCCTGAAAGTAAAAATTGCAGAATTTAAAAATTGTCTCTAAGAATCTCTATCATAATTGTTTGTTCAATCAACAGCTTAGCACCAGCTCAAGTCTGACTGCAGATTTAAGTCATAAGGGAATTTACATTCTAGAAATTTAAAAGTTATCTATGGTCAACATATAAGTCGATATGCATTGACACTTTGGATGGGCATTAATCAATCTGGGCCCATCAGTCCTTTCAAATTCAGATCAGCTCCACCAGAACCACATTCCTATTTCCACTAGCCAGTATCTACAAGCTGTACAGATCCTGGACTTTAAACTCATGACATATTCAGATGTATCTACAATTCATACACTGTGTCATTTTCTTTTCCTCAATGGAGAGCAAACTCAAAGCCACTTCAAATCAAAGTTTCCATTCATAATGTCAGGTATATGATAATAGGTCATTGGTTACTCATTAGGTAATAGATGAAATAAAATACATACCCCCCCAAAAAAAAAAAACAAAAAGCGAGAATCCAAACAAAACATAAGAATACCATGTTTCCTGGAATTTGTGCCAGCATACTGGAAAACGTGAACAGGCTGAGCTGTGGTGCCTTTAGTTCTGTATGTCTTTCGTATGTCCCACACTTTCAAACACCTGATAATGTCCATGGGAAAACCAGATATTGTGAATTTATACAAAAAAGATAATAAATCTTGCTCTGTATCCCACATCCTGCATGAATGTATTTTAGCTGTACCATAAAATATGTTCTTGAGTCATTTCTGTTTGGTTTTTTTTTTTTCCACAGAAAACAAATTTAATTTAATAAGCAGACAGTGATCGAAAGCACATCATTTCAATTTTGATGTTGACAAACAGGGTTATTGATTTTTTATATTTTTTTCAAAAAGAATTAACAGGGATGTCAATCTGTCTACATGAAAAAGTAGGAAAAATTCCTGCAATACTCTTTAGCAACACGTAAAATTAGGTACGTTAATGGTAAAATAATACCGGATCTGGGGCCAAAAGAGAAATTACTGAGAGCCAAAGAGTAGGAAATCCTACTCAAGTAGGAAATTTGACATCCCTGAATTAATATCATCGATTTTTTTTTACTTAAATCAGATTTTTAAAATTTAAATCGGAATTTCTTTTATTTAAATCAGATTTTTTAATTGCATTGATTTAAATCAGATTGTTTTTTGCTTAAATCAGATTGTTTTTTGCTTAAATCAGATTTTTGAAATTTAAATCAGATACAATTGTTCAGTTTTTATTTATGCTTAAAATAACCTTTTTTTAAAACTAGTCAGTCGACAGAATCCCCAAAATCTCAATTATTGGAACTACATGTACGCATATTTTTTTCACTAATACTGTCCATAAAAATGACAAATGTTACTAAATTATTATTTTTTTCTTTTTAATTGTCATATGGGTATACCTTTTTGATGAAGGAGAGAGAGAGGGAGAGAGAGAGAGAGAGGGAGAGAGAGAGAGAGAGAGAGAGAGAGAGAGAGAGAGAGAGAGAAATGTTTTAGCTGTGTAAATGCCATTAATATTCTAAAATCAAAATGAAAGTCCACAAAAAAAAAAAAAAAATTTTTACATAAAAATAAAAACATCAGAAGTTGATTTAAATCACGATTTTTTTTTACAAAAAAATCATTTGATTTAAATTTTTTAAAAATCAGTTGATTTAAATCAAAACAACTCTGTTGACAAAACATCTTGCCATTATCATTAACTGGCCCAAGATCTCAAATCATTCATAATCACATGAGTAAAATTGAAACTTACCCATCAACAGCACCCGCTGAGATTAAATAACGTTCATTCTGGAACAAGACAGCTGTCACACTCTGCTGTCCATCCTGCAAAAACATACCCTTGACCATCACTCACAAATAAAATTCAATGGCTGGAACTTAAAGAGTGGACTGTAAGTTTCATACCAATATACAGATACGCCTTTCAAAATTGAGCTTTGATAAAACTGGTCAAGATGTTATAGACCACCATCACAGAATACACTCATATTATATAACAGAAGAAAACACTGAAAACACAAAAAGAGATTGAGTTAAATATTATCTCAAGGACACCAGATAAGCACACAGTGACAGTTACCAAAGCAGAATTAACAAATACAGACAGGCAGAAGATGATTTCAACCAAATTTTTTAATAACCAATGAGTGAAATACACACAAATTTTAATAACTAAATAACATCTGACCATTTCTAGATTACTAAACAAAAAAAAAAAAGATACAACTATTGGATTTTCAATACCCAGCAAAGATAGGACAACCGGACTCACTTGACACCCAGCAGCAAAGAGACTGATTAAGGGAAAACTTTCCCACCATAAAGGACAGGGGTTAGAGTAAAGATTTGTGACTTCTGACAGCAAGAAGATGAGTTTTCATACAACATACTCGAATATTACTGATTGAGCGTTTCTTTCTTGCCTTGCCCATACCAATGGCAGGTGTCTGAAGTAAATGAGCATTATAGATGGTATCTGTGGGGTGTATTGCACCATCTGAAATATAAATCATTCCAACATGAGCATGTATATTTAGTCCAAGAAGAAAATTACCGGGGTGGAATAAAATAGAACGATAGAAAACAAATTTCTCTTTAAACAAAACAAAAAGGAAAGAAAAGATCAGGAATTTACAGATCCTACTTGTTGATTTCGATAGCCCAGGGTGGGAGCCACTGACCTCAGAGATATAAATCCCAAGTAATAATAATTATATCAAATATCCTTCATTTCACATCTTGTAATATACATGTATGTATCAAACTTAATTTTTAGGAGAAAAACAAAAGCTGCAATAGTGAGAAAACATACAAGGAATGGAAGAAAAAAAAAAAAAAAAAGGATTCTCTTGTGAAAGCACTTTACTGCTGGCTTTTAGTGCTTTATACACAAATTTTCAGCATTCGGAGTATTACAACGAATTTATTTGTGTTGGTACGAGCATCTTCCAGGTTACTGCATTTGCTTGTTATTCTTGCCACCACCCGCGACATAGTCAAGCTTCGATTCTTAGAAGGAATAAACATAGAGAACAAAAAACCATCAATGAACTCAAAAGAAGAGACCAATGAACTCAGTCACCTGATCTTCACATGAGCGACTACTAATCACAACCACCATGCCTCCCTGAGTGTTTCATACCTTTACCTGCACGCACAGGCAGCGATATCTCTTCACACCGGCAGTTTCCTCCCCACTCCTGGCCCTACACATATAAGCCAGAAATTTCTCCACAAACATCAGTCAAGAACACCAAAACTTTGTGTATAAAGCAATAAAAGCCAGCAGTAAAGAGAATTCACAAGAGAATCCTCTCTTTTTCATTCCTTATATGTGAAGATACTGCTCAAAGGAAATATAAACTCTCTAAAGTGAGAAAATAAATCACCTCAAAGAAATTCACATGGCACCATCCAGGATGAATATGTTCTGCCAATTTGAAATATGCTAAACCCATTGCTGAATATTATAAATATTTCCTCATTATTCGCATAGTCATGACACCATACTTCAATTCTATGCTTGGCCAAAGCATGAAATATAAATATTCAGTTTTAAGTGATGAAACTAACCTTGCAAATTGACATCACCTACCTTTATGATATATTCTCCTGTCCCATTTCATGATGTGACCGTCTCTGGAGCCAGAGACAAAAACAGCTGTTAACAGAATAGAATTAAATTAACATATAATTTTTTTTTTTTTTTTTTGTGTATAAGACTAACAATTGCAGGAACAAACTACCTATAGCCTCCCTATAATGAGCAAGAAAAACTCATTGCACATTACCACTAACTGATCTCTTGGGCAGGCAACTTTTCTTTTTCCTTTTTTTTTTTTTTTTTCAGTCCAACTTCAAGATTTTTATCCTATGCTCTTAAGGCTGTTGAAAATTACCCAATTTCGACATTTCAAACTTTCAACATGTACTTGAAAATGAGCAACAGAATAAAAAGGAAGTATTGTTGATTCACTATCAGTGAGAATAGATTTGTTTTGACCAAGCGAACAGCTGGAAATCTCCATCTAATTTCAGTAGGATGGTACAAGCATTCCAAACTATTCACTACCATGAATCACTGACAAAGAAAAACATAAAAATGCATGAGACTGCTGACACCTGTTCTTGGATCTCATGGTGAGGCGGTGACAAACATCAGTGAGTATTCTTTTTCTAGCAGAGGGGTACAAACACTCCCCTGGAGATTTCCAGGTTTTTGCTTATTTGAAAATGAACAACTACTTCAACTGTAATGTGTCAAGTGACTGGCATTTTCTAATTATTTCCCAAATAACTAATAACAAATGACACAGTAATAAGATTTGTGACTTATAATTTACACAGGAACAATCACTTCTTGAACATGAATACATATCATTGTGGCAAACATCAACACTTCAACAATTTTATCTGAGATCTTTATGATTAAATAAAAACAAACAAGCAAACAAAAAATTTCATTTACCATCATCTCCAGTGCGACAGGAGATAGATTTAATACTGCTACCATGCCCTTTGAATATTTCTAGTTTCTGACAGGTTTCCACGTCATGTAATGCTATGGTCTGGTCTCCTGAGCCTGTCAGCAACTTGCTCTCACCTTCAAGCCATTGAACATCAAACACTGCATTGGCATGAACTTGCCAGGCTGAAATAAGATCAAACTGTGATATCGTCCACTGGATATAATACACTATACTTATCTAGTTTCAGAAACAGATTTTTAACAAGTAAAGTTCTGAAGCCTTGGGTGTGAATCTACAAATTACTCAAGGAGAAGACTACAGAATGCTTTGGGTCCACTGTTATTAACTGTAACACCACATGCCAATCATGTGAGAAATTCAGATATGGCTTGTTGGATGTGTGGTGTCTCTCTGTGATAATCAGACAGGGACAAGGACGAGGAGGTATGGCCCGGCTACTGCATTGCAAGGCATCCCCTGGTTGGTGGGTGAGTGGATCAACTTAGTTCATGCTGTATCACTAGCCTCACTTCTTCAACTGAACAATCAAATTTTCTCTTCCTTTGCAACAGAGCCATTTTCAGAACAGTGGATTTAATGAAGCCAGCAAAATGATGAAAACGATTTTCCTCTGGAAGTTAGTAAGCTGTAACTATGATACGAGCCTACCATTTACCAAACCCAACTATCCATTCCACTAGTCTCTGCCTGAGAACCTTCTGCCTATGGGCCGCCCAAAAAACCCTCTCCTGGGAAATATCATTTTCTTCTCTACAGTATATTTATCCAATCACCTGTTTCCAAATAACAAATCTCCTAAGAGCTCGATGCCAGGCTGAGTGAGAGAGAAGGTAAAGGGACTGGAAAACTTGGGGGGATGGTTGTTAATGAAAGAGGTATGATTGCATGGTCAACCATTTCTTTGTTTTCCAAAATGGGGCAGAGCCCATAGTGATTCTCTGTATAAGAAGGAATAACCTCACATTTGTCCATTTAATTTGTCTTGGTAATTTTAAACACTCAAGACTAAGAATATGTACGCTAACAAAATCATGCAATGTTTACATTCAAAGTCACTTGACAGCCACCAGGCAATATTGATGAAATTATAAATCAAGAACAGCCACGTACAGTAAAATCTAATTATGAAACACATGCACAAATACAATAGAGAGAGCTGTTCTTATTCACATGGATAAAATTTTAACTAAAGTAATGATCAACTTAGTAGTAGACACCAACAGTGGTAAGTGGATTGTGCAAACCTTTAAATCCACCTAAGGACTCATGCAGCCTAAGAGCATGCTTTTTTTTTTTTCCTTGTGACTGAGCTTTTAGGTGAAGACAACTGTATTCTGATTATTTGTGTAGAAAGATTTACAATTGCAAGAAAAATTCAGTTAGTTTACAGTACACATTACAAAGACAGCTAAAACAACCGTGATTCTCAAGAGACACATACTTTTAATGACAGCAGCTTGGCCTGTCATATGTGTGTTGTACAGCACCAAATATCCATCTTCATCCACCACACCAATGATATGCTGGTCCTGGGGTCCTGGGAAGAGAATTTTGTCAGTTTTAACAGTATTGAAATCAAATATACAAAACAGCAACATTAAAGGATAAGCATTTCAGGCAATGTTTTCAATATCTATTGTTGTCATTTTAATCACTTGGTATTACATTATCACACTGTTTTCTCAAGATTAGTATTCTGCTCCATCTTATAAACATGAATAAAAATTCAATTAAATTTACTTGCAAAGATTACCGACATAAAATGCTTCTCAGCAAAATATATGCAAAAATCTGATCAATACTGAAGAGTCATATTATGAGTGACTACTGAAAATACATAGACATTGCCTGGATCAAACAGAGATGCCATCAGACATATTAAGAGGCTGACAAAATCAACAAAACTTTTTGGGGGGTTATTAGATACAAATATGCAATTAGACTGGCATAATCAGACAGAAAACCAAGATGACCATGATGTCCATTTTTCAGACAAAAATCTGATTACATTTGTAACAGTCACAAGCTATCACTGGCATTAAAATGGTACATCAGATCTAGTGAATATTAAACCAAGCCAAGAAAAGGCATGGACTATAACTGACATGTGTTCATGAACTACTATACATACAACAGTGCATGAATGGCTGGGATATAAACAGCTCTAGTAAAAGCTCTCACAATACTGTGTACACCCGCTGAACTTTTACCAACTTAACTTTAGCCTACTGACAGAGCCTTAACAACAGCTGGAGTCAGGCACATTGTTCATATTAACGCACAAGGTGTGTCTACCCATTGCTACAGTACATACAAAATACAAGTGAGATTTTCAACAAGTCAAACCAGTATATCCAATGGCATTAAGGATGAAATGAAGCAAGAAAAATAGACATAAATGTACATAAAATATGTGTAATGAAATGCTGGGAATCTTTAAAAACAGTCTGGGTAAGGAAATTCTGTACTTTCCAGACAAGGGAAGCCTGACTAACATACCCAAAGCAGAAAGTAAAGTATGTTTGTGTAAAGTTTAGATCTAGATCTTATTCAATGTCAATAACCTGATATGATTTGGTGATATCTGTGTTGTGCTAGTCTTTGTCTGCGAGGGTAGGATGAGATGGGTATGGTGGAGCGACACAATGATCCATCATAAAAACAGATGCATGTACAGTTGTGTATCATATTTCATATTCACATCATTTTCTCAGGGCATGAGATTTGCACTGTTCAAAAATACACGCACTTAACCAAGATGCAAACTTCACACTTTCAATATGGCACCTACTATTTTTCATAGTATATCAGAGCTACATATCACTGATTTTGCCAGAAATTTAGCCAGCACATCACAAAACGCCAGAATTTCAGCAGTTGCTGGAAAGGTGGTTCCTCTGATACTAAGTAACTTTTAAGTACATGTAAAAAGTATTTATTCAAGTATTTTAACAACATTCAACTGACTATTCACTTGTTAAAAATGTTCAATTGACCGAACAATCCATTACTCACTTTTTGCAAATGCACAAGCTAAGGGTGGCACTGACAGCTGAAGAGAAAACAAAAAGATACACAAATAGAAAAAAAAAAGCAAATCTTTCAATACCTAATTTAAACCTCTACATAAAACTGCCCTGCCCTATAGAAACATCAACCTTACCTTGTTTGTTTATTTTGGGATTTAACAGCATATCAGTACGATTACCACCACACTGCGTCCTACATCTTATGTAAAGAAACCAACTCTATGCATTAATGACTATGTTAGGTATCACTGGAACGTAAAATTATGTATCTTAATTACATGTATATTATACTCATCATGGAGAATAATATCAATCAAAACTCCTGATCTTCACAAGTCAATCCATGGCTTTGGATCTTAATGTTTGTTTACTTTTTACTTTAAACAGGGGTTTGAATTTCATAAAACTTTTTTGAGGAAACATCAAACAAAATTAATTTCATCAACATAACTGTATTTTACACACGTTTGCAACATCTCACTCAGGTCACATACCCCATCAGTATCCATGGTTGAATATTCATCTGTGCTGTAGTTCTTCAGCTTGCTCATTATAAAGGACAGATCTAGAGCTGGTGTCAAGTGACATACTTGTGGAAAAAAAAAAGTACATTACTGTCCTCTAGAATGTGATACACATATTCTTCAATTCAAAATCTGAGAGTAAGAATGGCTGATTTTTTTTTTTTTATCAACTCAGAGCAGATGACTTAAATTTCAGTGCAGATGAGACTGCTGAGCTTAAACACTGCCCAATCCAGAGTAAACTAAATGACATTCATATTGATAAATTTCAATTTTATAAGTTTAAGAATAGTGTTAACAGTAGATGAGGCAGATACTTGTTACTACATGTTTCAAACTATTTTCCTTGATCTTTTGATGCAACACTCATAACTGGGCCAAGGTTAGTTTCTGACTGATACATGTCTTTGTTCTATCTGATAGTAGTGTGCTATGTGCAAGTACATTGCCTGCTTACATAAAACCATTTTTTTTTAGGCTGTCCTCATTGGCCCAAATGGGCAAATAAGTAGATCTATCATGCCTATTTTTTCAAATGGGAGTGTAGAGCTTATAATTTGTCTTTGTAGACCTATGATTTGTTGTTGCTAGATGCGATGATTAAAATGTACACCTATCTATAGGCATCCATCAGTAGCAACTTCCAATTATTATAAAGTATGATAAAGTGGTGTTGCAAATAGATCAAGATTTGAATCTACATTATTATACATTGTCTACACTTGTGTAGACCTCTATAAATTTCATGTTTGCAAATATTTACCATGAATATTGTGTGCTGGTGGAAAAAAATTAATAAATATGCAGCTGAAATCAAATCTTTGCTCTGCCATGAAACTCTGAAAGAATATATGCTAATAAATAGAAATTTAAAAACAAAAGCATGATTGCAAGTTTGCAAACTAATTTAACCCATATCTGATATGGATTTATGGTATGATATTGAATAAAAAAAAAAACCCATGAGATCGAACATCTGTTGGGATAGTTCTACCTTAGTGCAGATTTCTCAACTGGGGATTTCAATCAATTCTGTGAGAGAACTGTGGGGACTTTCTTTCTCTAGACAGTTTTGTCTAGGAATGGTCACAAACCTGATATATATATACATACAGGGTATGTTTGGCTAGGCATGAGACAGACATATGGACAGTTTTCGCGCCTGGTATTCAACCTTCAGAAATGGGGCCAATGAGGCCTCGCCTAGGGACCTAAACTTTCTGGCCCAACTGGGTAAATAAACTTCAATTATGAAGCATAATTTATCAAACTGAATAGGACTGTGGTTTTATTTAAAACTGAATTGTTACAGGTAGAATCTAGATCTAAATAAAAAAAAGCTTGAAGTGACAGCCTTTAACAATTCCTTACAGAGGCAATATATATACAGATCTAGATATAATCTAAACCTATGCGAGCATCTCTTCATTTTAAAATTATTGGAACAGTGTCCCTATTCTCATTATTAGGGATCAGTTCAAATGCAATGCTGACATTCTGGCGCTTTTTCGTTTGTCACCCCAAGATCCGTATATATATAGATCTACCATATAGGCTAATAGAACAACCCCGCTGGCTTAACCTGCTGGGACCCTCGACCAGCGCAAGTCCACCCTAACACTAACATGTAGGCCTAAGTCCGACGAGCGGGTGACGGTCCTCCCTAATGCTAACATATTGGTCCCACGTGCGGGTGACAGACAGGCCCGGGGTAACAAATTAAAAAGCGCCAACATTCTTAAGTAAGTGTTGTTTTGTCTGCTAATCCACTTGTTACAACTTGTGCACAAATATAGACTGACTCATACCATTATAAGATCACTGAATCTAAAGTAAAGTCATGAGAACTTGAGCAAGTTAAAACCCAATTTCTACTGGTCACTGGTACTGGCGGTACCACATGTTATGAATAACGCACAGTAATAGTAGAGGCTATTTTTACTTTTAAAAAGAGAATTATTCTGAGGACTAGACCTAGAGTCTAGATCTAGATTTACATTTCACATGCTGACCCATATACATAAAGAGACAATGAATGAATAAATTCAATAATCCTAGCACAACAGTTATTCATGCTCTAGATCTAGATCTAGATTTACATCTTGTCATCTAGTCTAGATCTACTCTTGAGTGAAAGTAAGCTACAACTACAGACAGATCTAGAATTAGCTAGATCTAGATTAGATCTAAACCTAGATCTAGATGTAGTCTAGGTGTAGATCTAGTCTGCAATAGATCTAGATATCTAGATCTAGATCTAGATCCAGAATCTAAGATCTAGGCTAGGCCTAGTGTATAGCCCCTCCTAGGATTCGACTGAAAAGTGACCAAATTGTTTGAGTCAGATTCTAAAGTTAAAGCTCGATGATCATGAGAGTGGTCCACAAAGAGTGCACACTAACTTGATGAAGTCCCAGCAATAGCTCGAGACTGCAAATATCGATGAAGCATGATTTGAAGAATGATCTATAGATCTAGATCTAATCCCGTCTGCATACGCCGATTCTCCTGAGGGTTATCGAGATGCGCGTTTTCCTTCTCACCCTTCGTTTTCCGCGCCACCCGATTCATGTTTTGATGATCATGTCTAACGATACGGTTATGTTCTTTTTACGCTAGCCTAAATTTACGCCCTTTTGGACCGACGCAGAATCTGTGACTTGAAGCTTTTCAACCATGTCACCTGTGCTTCAAGTGAAAGAGACAATGACCAAATTCATGAATATGCACACAGCTCATAGGTACTCAGCTGATGTTACTTTTCATGGACATTTTCATACAATCACATTGTTTGAGCATGAAAACGGCTCTAGCCAACCCAATATATATTCATTATGAAGATATAATCTCTTCACCGTCACCGTTGGGGGGGGGGGGGCACCCTAACTTTGTGGTTTTGCGTCTGCTTAAGGATAAAAACAACTCACGTCGCTGAGATAGTGGTCAGGCTCGATTCGCAGGTCCTCCATCTGGGTATGGAAAGCAAGAAGATCGGAAACCCACATATTTCAGTAACTCAATGATCCCCTGGCTTCCTTGAGTTGGAAAGCCCGACGTCCAGCCTTCTCGGATAAGGACTATATTTTGGAGGTCCTGTGTGTACGTTGCACAAGTTAAAGAACCCTTGGTAGTTACAAATCGATGAAGAGTTTGTAGGGTGCCGTTGTCCGGATAACATTTCTTAATTTCAAATTTCTATCCATTTAGCTAACTTAGAGCCGAGATAATCCTACTTTTCAGGAATGAAAAAAAAAATATATCGACACAAGAGATAGATTTCTGAACTATCTCCGCTCATACGATCGTGTGCATTGCAGATATAGGCCTTAGTATATTACAACAGAATAGGCCCAAAGTTATGTCGCGCCTATCATTGTTTTCTCTTCACTCCCGAAAAATCAAGTTTTCTTGAAATTGTTTTAATTTATTATAACTTGCTTTTATCCAAAAGTTTCAAATCTGGTAACATAGTTAACTAGACATATAACATTTATTTTATAAACGCATATTTTGTAAAGAACGAATCTTGAATATTCTTTCAAATATTGATTTCATTGCTGTGATGGGACATTATTATAATTATAACCATACTAAATTGTAAAATTTAACGTTGCTTTTTTTTTGTCAATTATTAGGTTATTTATCTACTGTAAGTGAGAGAGCGGAATTACATTTGTGACAAAGGCTAAGATAGACCTAAATTTGTTTCGTCGTTCAATGATAGGCTATCTGCAAACGAGTGACGGAAGTAGAACTCTTTAGATGCCATTTCTCTATGGACGCTGCCATAACGCATTCTTTCTAGAATTGTCCTGTTACCGGTATCACAATCCATCTCAATCGAACAATCGAATAAATTAAAATGCCTCAGCAAAGAGCCCCAGGTGGAGGAGGAGATACTCCAAGTCGATCAGAATACAAGGATAAGGACAAACCGACCCAGATTAGATACAGCAACATAACAGCCGCTAAAGGTAAGATTACTAAGAAACTGATCCGGAGTCCAGATCTAGACATCATATAGACCTAGATCTAGATGATCTATATATATATATAAACATGGCTTTCCTTAGTTCACTTAGTATGCCATATAGACTTTGATCACATCTTGAACTACTGGAGATCTCAAAGATGTGGGCACTCCCGTGGTTTTGTGGTCCCGATGCGCAGCCCCGAAGTACGAATCGATACTGCGCTGCGGCCTATTCAGTGACAGTATACCAAATAAATTACAAATAATAGCCTAGAACAACCCCGCTGGCTTAACCTGCCGGGTGCTTGTGCTGGTCAAGGGTCTCATACATGTTAGGCTAGTGAGTAGCCTAGTGTTAGGGAGGAACATCACCCCATCGTCGGACCTAGGCCTACATGTTAGCGTTAGGGTGGACTTGCTCTGGTCAAGGGTCTCATACATGTTAGCATTAGGGGGGACCTAGGCTATATGTTAGCGTTAGGGTGGACTTGCGCTCGTCGAGGGTCCCAGCAGGTTAAACCAGCGGGGTTGTTCTGGGCTATTATTTGATTAAGTCCGTCTAGCCATGGCCTAAAATTATACCTTGTAAAGAATCGCTTTTTACTCTCCATCGGAAACATGGCTTATATATATATTTTTAAAAAAATGGTGAAAATGAGGATTTTCTTTAGGTAGAGATTTTTTTTCTTCGGATGAACACTTTTCCAATAAAACAAAGGTGATTTTCTTAATAAATTTATATAATGCTTGCTTAATAGTTAATAGCGAGGAAGGCCGGCCTGGTCTGTCACTACAGAAGATCACGCAAGTAAAGAAAAAGAGGATGCTGAGGTCGGAGAACATGTGACCATGGTGAACGGCTCATCACATGTAAAGTGGTGAAAGAATGGCAAAATTTAAAACGTGTCGCTGTAATGAAAGGATCGTGGCTAGATGCTAGACAGGGCCAAGTGGAACCAAATATAACATTACTCTTCTTAAAATTTTCTACACTGTTTGATATGTTAATGTGCTTGATTTATTATGGCAAGTTCCATGCAGTTTGAGCAATTTTAACTGGGGTTGCTAACCAAACGTGTGACTAAACCTCTATGAGCAAATCTCTCGAAATGGCTGATTTGAGAACACAGAGTTTTTTTTTTTTTTTCAATATTCGACCAATATTTCTATATCATCCTTAAACTATGCACTTTTAAGACATGCATATAATTCCAAATCCAAAATTTCCTTTCTATTATGTCTCATTTCGAGCTGGAGGGTCACAATTTGGTTTGGGGAATAATATCCTCTCTTCCGGAAAACCTGTTAGTGTCAGGTTAAAGAGTTTATTAGAATTATAAGGTCTATCTCTCTGTCTCTATCTGTCTATCTATCTGTCTATCTTTCTATCTCTCTGTCTATCTCTCTGTTTATCTATCTGTCTGTCTCTCTGTCTCTCTGTCTGTCTGTCTGTCTGTCTCTCTATCTGTCTCTCTCTGTCTGTCTGTCTGTCACTCTGTCTCTGTCTCTCTGTCTCTCTCTCTATCTGTCTCTCTATCTGATCTGTCTCTGTTTCTATCTGTCTCTGTCTCTCTATGTCTATCTGTCTCTATCGGTCGGTCAGTCTGTCTGCCTGCCTGTCGGCCCGTCTGCCTGCCTGTTTGCCTGCCTGCCTATTTTCTGTCTATTTAAAGTTTTGATTTACATCAAGTTTCTGCAATACTTCCTTTACCGAGGAAATTTAATATTGCGTGCGTGTGTGTAGTGTCTTCGGACATGTATGAGTATCAAGCTAGGAATGGTTATCGGTTAGAGTATTTTGAATGGCCGGATAAAAGAAGGCGGAGTGGCATCTAAGTTTTCTGAGAACCTCCATAAAAGCGGGTCTGTAAAGCTGTTGAAAACTGATCCTGATCTCCTCTGGATTCATAGTAAAGATTACCAAACTTCGTATTCCCCTGCGCCTCCTCTCTCCTGTTTCCCCCTCCCCGCAGTTCGTCTGTCCAGCCAACCAGTTCTGTGTTATCTGTTAAGGATCCTTTTTTGCCGTCTTTACTTCCTTATTCACATAACAGATTTCACCTGCCTTGGGTTCGGTTATGTCCCCCCCCCCCCGCTCCCTTTATAATTATTGTTTTTAAATCAGTCATTTTTATTGTTTAATATTGCCTTTCAGCCCTAAGAAAGTAAGACTACCTTGTGGCAATTTAGTAGGAAGAATTTTTGAGGGGTAGAAATTTGGAAATTGGAAATTTTGCCTGGACCTCCGCAATAGATTCGCTCCTTTCGGGGAAGACTTGACATCTTCTGTCCAACTCAAGAAACCAGGGGACTGTTGAGTCATTAAAAAGAGAAGAAAAAGCAACCAGCCCTTAAATTTTTCCCATCCCCGGTAGGATTTGAATTCTCAATCGTTTCGTAGGCCTACTGCCATCGAGAGACGGGAACTTTTCAGTCAAGGCGGCCCCGTCCCTTTCCTTGCTTTCTCTTTACCCCAGGGGTACCTAAACTTTTTTTTTTTTTTTAAGGGCCAGATTTGGTGTGGAAAATAGGTGGAGACTGACCATTCAGTCTGACGTTATTTGGACTATTAACATTAAATGCACATGTAGTTTTTACTATTACGGGTAGTTTTTATTTCTCATGGAACTACACACAGAAATAAATCTAAACAAGTTCGTATCAAAAATCATTCTTTCTTTTACATTTGAAGACGATATAAAATGAAAAGGTGTGACTGGGGAAAAAAGAAAAGCACATTTTTGGGAAGATTAAAATTAATATATCCAGGGACATTAAAAACATCACAAAGGCTGCGGGCCGGTGAAAATTTGAACACGGGTCGTAGCTAGTGTTGTTTTTCTTAAACCTTTTAATCCTAAGAAAGTAGGTTTATCTCGGCTTATTAGAAGTTACCAATTTTTGCTGAGAACTTTTATGGTAGAAAATTGGAGTTTGGACATTTTGCCCTGACAGCGGCACTCAGCCTACTCTTCCATCGATTTTCAACTACCATGGGTTCTTTAACGTGCGTAACGTACACACGTTAATATATTCGCCCTTATCCGAGAAGGCTAGACGTCGGGCTTCCCTACCCACAGGAAGCCAGGGGGACCGTTGAGTCACTGAAAAAAAAATGTTTTCGATCTTCGTGTCTTTCTATCCCACGATGCAGGACCCGCGAGTCAGGGCAGACGCCATACCACAGAGCCACTGCGCCCCCCCCCCTCCCTCCGTAATTGGCCCCCAGGCTGGACCAGCGTTATACCTTTCAGCCACCTGCATACGGCTATCTCGCTTCCTCCCTCCTCCTCCGTCCTCCCTCCTCCTCCTTCCTCCCTCCCCCCCCCCACTCCACACACACACATACAGTTCAGGCTTCCTTGCCGCAGACAAGTTCGGACTTGTTGGGATGTTCTGAACTGTGGGAGGGAGAGAGTGGGTGGAGCGATTTGACCAGCCCCGCGCGCAAATCTTTCCCCTGCCACATCTCATTGTATTTGATGGGATGTGATGGTTACGAGAGGCGGTAACGTATTGGAAAAATAAGATCGAACTCGCTTTATATGGTTGATATCATGCACAATATCAGTTAGTTGCCGAGATAACCACCACGGATGAGGTTGAAAAGCATAACGGAACGAATATCAATTAGGCATGAGTGAGCTGAGGTAAGTACAAGTTGCCTAATTATATTATGTGTTTTATATTTTTATAATGTTGTCTTTGGAAATAGTTTTCACAAATTATATGGGTAATATTTTTATTGCGTCTTTATCATTTATCTGCAGTTGGTGGTTGTAAAATTTTAAATCTTAGCTGACTCCTTTCAGCACATTAAACTCGGCTCCTTAAGTTTTTCTCGTGTCGGAAAAAAAATCGTTCAATCCTAACAAATTTTTATGGCCAGTGGATTGCATCGCATTATCTCGTATATTATATTCTTCACTGAGTATCAGTCGTGGAACTTATGTTAAATCCGATGTCTGTTTCCATTTTTGTTACTTATTTGCACTTTCTGAGTTGTTATCTGTCTTTCCTTCCAATTTTCTCACTTACTTATCGTTCTCATTTGAAAGCTTTTCTTACAAATCTTTCCGTTCTTTGAAATTTCTGCACATGATTCTGACGTTATCCCTGTTGCCGGTTAGCATTAATTATGCTATTAATTAACGTATTTAAAAATTCCTTCATTCCTTCTTAAACACATGAACTTTTTTTTTTTTTTTTTGAATCAAGTTAATATCCAATCTGGATGTTGTTATGCCAAAAACACACATGACATATTATCACATAAATAGGGATGAAAGTGTAATTAATTATGTCTTTGTAAGTCTCCAGTTCTCTTTCTCCATGTATCCTGCATACTCGGTACCAAGATGGTAATATGATAATAATTGCGATAGTAAGAATTAAGTTCTCACCACTAGGTCAAATATGTTCTTGATTTTATGTTGGAGTATTTTTTTTTTTTTTTTCAATGTCCATCACTAGTCATTTTATGGTTGAGTTTTTTTTTTTTTTCAATGTCGATCATTAGTTTGATATGTGTTTAAGGATTCGCTTGATAGTCTCCGTAACTAAGGCAGTTCTGACCAGCGACAATAATAACCTCATTAATGAGAAAACATAATTTTAACTTTGGTTCCGCTAAGGGTAAACAGCTGTTGAATGGATTTCCATGATCCGGAACGTAAAAGAAATGAAGAATTATGAAGCTGTCTTTTATTAAGTATTTTCAGTAGTGGATGGATGGATGGATGGATGGATGGATGGATAGAAAAAGAGAGAGAGAGAGAGATTAGATTAGATTAGATAGATTAGATTAGATAGATTAGATTAGATTGATTAGATTAGATAGATTAGATTAGATTAGATTAGATAGATAGATAGATAGATAGATAGATAGATAGATAGATAGATAGATAGATAGAT